>PVJA010030232.1:0-25951 GCA_004027025.1 Myocastor coypus | reverse complement strand
CCCCAGCAGTACATTTCCAAATAATTCCCTTTGCTAACATCCTCATTCATTTCCAAGACCATCTCCACCAGCCTGTGTTTTCTGGCTGCTTCCCAAACTGTCCTCGCCTTTTCGTCCCAGCAGGCTGCTTCCAATAAATCAGAAAGAGGCTCTGATGTTCCCCACGGGACCCAGAATCTTGGCTTCCACTCCCCAATCTGTTATGTTAGATTCAGAACCACAGTGAGAAGAGCCTATGACAATGCCTGGCATGTCTGAAAACATTGTCCAACTTTGTTAGTGCTCACAAGGCGCGGACGGCACGGGCTGATGCTCAGAAACAATGGCCTGGCATTGACTGTTTCCAGCCAACTGGGAGAGGGCACACTGCAAATCGGGAGGAGATGAATCGGACTTTCTCATTAGCTTATGTTCAAGTTCCAAAAAAACCAAACAGGGGGAAAATGTCCTGACGATTCCACCTCTCTAATACTAACCTGTCTCATTCTTTAGTCCCTGTGCCAAGCTGAATGCCAGCTGGAAACGCCCAATTACTGTGGTCCATCAAACACAGAAGATTTTGGGGAGGTGTTTCTATTTTTTTTTTTTCCAGACTGCTGTGAAGTCAGCTGTGCTACCTGTACAAATGTGACCTACAGATGTGAGCAGATGCGCACCTAGCATGACTTCCTTACATCCGCCACCAGTTAGTGGATCAGCTGATGAAAAGAGACAAGCAGATAGGAACAGAAGCAACTGTGGCTGTATTGCTGGCTAACTCAGCAATATTACTTGCAAGCTAAGCAAAGGTTGAGAATGCGGGAAAATACAACCAGACTTGACAAAGTAAGCTCGAGGAAAAGTTAAAGGAGGATTAGAAACGTTCTTTCCTTAAACTTTGTAGCCTTAACAGATGTTGATAAACTCAGGTTTTATAGATTCAGTAAAATGACCATGGTCACACACAGGTATACTTATTTAAAAGAATGAACTTATCACAGAGTGCCAAACATGCCCGGGTTACTGCTCATCAAGACATATAAAGCATCAGCAAAAGAAATAGTGGTCTGACTTCATGGCTCATTTAACAAATGCTGGACACTCGCTAATAAAGAATTTATAGCGGACAGCGAAGAGGAAAAGATGAAAAGGAAAAATAGATCTTCCCTTAAAAGACTTTTCAGTATTGGGAGGCAAAAGGACATATTCATAAACAATTGATGTCAAGGATGAGCCTGGACTCGGAAGATGTGATGAACCTGAAAGATGAGGCTTAGACTGGTAAGGAGGCGTGGGCAGCAGAGGTTCTCAGCACCATGCAGCTTTTTCCCCGGGAGACACTTGGTGCTGTGTACAGTGGCTGCTGGTTGTCCTCATAGATGAAGATGGAGGTGACCCTGACATCCAGTGTAAATGGAGTAGAGGCCAACAATGGTAATAATGCGTGCCTACAGGGCAAAGATTAGCACGCCAAGGTGAAGAAGGACAAAGCCCCAAATTTCAAGAATTCCGCTGTTCAGAAAATTTGCTGTAAGTCTGTGACAAAGATAGGACATTTCTGACACGTAGCTTGAAGAACTGAAGCCTGTTCATAGTACCAAATAAATCACGAAGCCTAGAATATAAGCTTTTGATGCAGGCTTAGGCCATTAAAAAACTTGACCGTCACCTTATAGTGTTTTGAGTGACCTATGGAGAAGCTGAGGTTCCAGCTTTGTTTAGGCAAAAATGTCATGGAAACGTGTGTGTTCCAAAGTAATATGGATCAAAAGTGATCCAGATGAAGTGTTCTGAAGTGTACAGCTGATGAAGGGAGTGGAGCTTGGAAGACCAGTTAGGAAACTCAGACAAGAGACTAAGGACCTGTACTTGGATGAGGTTGTAGGAATGGGAAGCAAGAGCCGCGGAGGCTGAGCGGAAGACTCTGAGCAGTGAAAAACCAGTGGCTTATAAGCAAGAAGAGGATGTCTGGAGGATGGCGGGGTTCAGAGCAGGGAAAGAAGAAGGGCTAGACCAACCTTCAATAATCTGCTGCTGCTGTGTGCTCCTCAGTGCTTGGAATTCAGGCTTTGAATCAAATAAATACACTAGCTATTATGACCCTTTAGATCTTCCTTTTGCTTGTTTTGTTTTGCTTTCACTAGTGTTGCAAATGGAGTAAAACGTCAGCCTTGTTTGCCTGGAAGCGGTCGGGATGACGTGTTTTTTCCTAGGCTTAAATGGATAAAAAAGAAAGAAAGAAAGAAAGAAAGAAAGAAAGAAAGAAAGAAAGAAAGAAAGAAAGAAAGAAAGAGAAAAAGAAAGAAAGAGAAAAAGAAAGAAAGAGAAAAAGAAAGAAAGAGAGAAAGAAAGAAAGAAAGAAAGAAAGAAAGAAAGAAAGAAAGAAAGAAAGAAAGAAAGAAATGGGGGAAAAGCTCATCCTTCTAGTACCCGAGCTCCAAGAATCCAAGCATATTGGTCAAATTCTCACATCTTAGAAAGAACACATCTGAAATTCATTGTCTCAGTGAATAGTCTGCAGTTTTCTCCCCATAGTACAGTAATTTAAGCAAAACACATGGTTTTGTACAGAAAGGCAGGGAAGATAGAGAAACATCCTTCCCTTGGACTGAGGAGGAGGTGGGCAGGTGATGCTCTATTTTGGGAAACTGACATTCCAGTTTTCTAAAATGCATACAGGGTCTGCTTACCTTTTAACACTCTTTCTCTGGTATCCTCATCCCATACTCCTCCCTGCTTTTGTTTAAATTTTCCATGCAGAGCTGTTATTTTTGTAACTGGATAATTATCTATATTTTAAGCTTGGGGTCCAGACTCTGAATGCAGCTGTGATATGTGTCTAATGAAAGAGAATCTGCCCGATGAATGGTTTTGATTTTTGTCAGAAGGTCTTCTGTGTTTTCTTCCGGCAGTAGTAACAGTTCCAGGATTGATCAGGCTCAGATTATAACTATAGGGGAACTCAGGCAACGCTAAGGCTCCCAGATGTGGTACTGAGAAAAGAAGTGAGTCAGACTGAAATAATCTCATCACTTCCCCTACTGGGAATCCCTGCACATTTCTTATGGGCTCAGAGGATGGCCATCAGGAAGCTGCTCAAAATTAATTGTCTAGCCCAGTTGCAGAGAATCACAGTGTCTTAGGTAAGCTCTCAAGAAATTGTATTTTAGTTATATGGGTGATTCTCCTCATTTTAAAGATATGAAACTCTACAGGTAAAGGGATAACATTGAAGAGATTGCACAGGTATTGTGGATTACCTTGTGTGTCACATCTTAGTAAATCTGTCATTATAGTACCAACGCCTCCATACATCATGCATAAAAAGCTACATGCAGCAAAACTGTATAAGTAGAACTGAAACATAATCTCCATGTAATTTCCATTTATAATTTAATATCCCCTTTAGATTTTTTTCAGAATGTTAAATGTCCTATTTGTCATGCAATATTCTCCTTTTATTGTTTTTTTTCAGAATGTAGCTCAAAACATTCATTAGGTATAAAGTCACACAAAAGAGGAGAAAGTCACATTTGGCTTCAGCTGTAGACTAAGGGGTCTTAGAGAATCTAGACTGATCGAGAAATGTAAGGACTCCTGGTTCTACAAAACTGTATGGAGAAGTGCCAGGGAATAAAGTAACACCATGTTTTTAATAGAATTTGTCCAACAATAAGTTGGTGAGCAGATGTATGTGGCAAAAGTCGCCAAGGACTGTGTAATTGTGAAAAGTACACAAAAGTTTTGTGGGCTTAAAACTTCTCTTGTACTTTTCTACATTTGAGTTAGTTGTAAGACAACCAGAGTCTATAAAAATAGTGCAGTATGGTGAAGATGATCAAAAAGTTTTCTGTGTATGTGTGAATCTGACAAAAATGATCCTATTAATAAGTATATCCAATATACACTATTAAAAATGATGTCAAGCAGAACAGAACTAAACAATGTATAAGAAAGGCGTACATGTCCCATTGTGGAGTCACTGTCATATGCCACTGAGTGACTGGGATACATCTTGAGAGGTTATTGTAGGGCATTAAACTATTGTGGGGAGATTCTTGGCCATTGGTGCCCACAGAAGTCCAGATGGCAGGTACCCACAGGATGTCAGATGACTCTGGTCTCTAGGGTGTGTGCACAGCCTGTGACTATACTGACTGCTAGAGGTAAGGATATCCCAGTGGTCCCTACCTGAATGCAACTACAGAAAATGAAACCCTAGTTCTTAGTAGAGCACAGGAATCCATCCTCAGTATGGAGAAGTGGCCCACATTCCAAGACTTCCTCCCCCCATCCTTTTCTCACCATACCCTATGAATTACAGTGAACTAATCTAGTGCATGAGAAGCCACAGAGACACAGAATACAAATGGTAACACTTTACCTTTCTGTGCAGCTTGAGAAAATTCCTCCTGCCTCTCTGAAGTTCAGGAAACTCTTCAAGATGGAAACCACATGCTGTGGTTTGTCTAGCTGTCCCCACACAAAGCTTCATGCAGTTATGGGGTGGCTTCTAGAGTTTGTGATTAACTCATGATCCAATGCTGAAATTATGAGTGCAAGTGGTATACACCACCTGGGGCAGATGGCCTGAATACAGTGATACAATATAGGGAGGAGAGGCCTGTATCTCAGAGACTGCTCCTCCCTTTGCTCTTTGCTATTTTCTGCCAGCAAAAGTGTGGTGTTCTGCTATGTGCCACTGTGCCTTGGAGCCAGCTGAGTATAGACCAAAGCCTACACTAACTGTGAGCTAAATAAACCTTTTCTTCCTTAATTTTGGATGTTGAGTATTTTGTTCCAAAACAAGAGAAACTAACTGGGACACTACAGCAATGCGATGAGTATAGCAAGAGCTTGGCTCACAAACGCCCTTGTGCACAATTTGATTCACAAACAACAGTATCTGGTAAAGTTCTGCTTTTGGTTGCAAATTCCCCATTGCATGATAAACAGGGCCATAACCATCTTTCCTACAAAAGCGCATACCTGGACAGTTTTTCCAAAATCATGGAAAAGCTTAAGTTTGTGAGTAGTGATATGTATTTCATAGTTTTCATTAAAAAAATTAAACGATATACTCCCTCAAAAAGTTTAGCATTAAGTCTGACACTGAGCAATTCAATTCCTGTAACTATCTTTGCTAATATTTATTATAATTATGTAGCCTGGTTAATTGAACAATATTTTACTGAGTTTTTCTGCAATGTCAGGCACCACTTCTGGTTCATACCAGAATATTCACCATTCCATCCTAAAACCATACACTTTTATAGTGTCACCCTCTTGCTTAGGACTTTTTAGCTCTATGGGTAATCCTTCCAATTTGGTCTGGGGAATTCGTTATTATTTATCCTAAAGCCTGCATTAATGCTTTTCATTTAAGTTCGCTGTGGCCACCAGGGCTGTTCATAACTTCTTCTCTATGTGATCTAAATATTCTGCTCAATCCACAATACTAGTGACTGGCTGCTAGACTCTGGATTATATGTTGATATTTTTTCACAAAATAAGGTCTCTTAAAGAAGAATCCACTTTTTAATTTACTTTTGTTCCTTTAGACTGTAAAGCTGATCTGATGAGAGAAAATGGATTAAGTATTATTATTTATTTTAATACCTGGAGATGTCAATCATCAGTCAAACTGGGTTGGCCAGACCTGGAATGAGGTCGTTACAGCACAAGTTGCAACTCAGGTGAAAGAGGAGACACTTAAGCAGGCTAGGGAGATATAAATCTCTCCCCGTTAGAGAAATGGATGACAATCCCACCAGTAAATCCTTGCTGAGAAGAAACGAAGAGGGACTGAGAGAGGAGATCTCAAAGTCTGTGGCCATTCTGGTCATCTTGTGTCAAAGCAGAGAAACTAAGATGTTATGAAAATCAACCTCTCCTTCCAGATGGTTTACCGCATCACTATGGTACCGTGATGTAACTCTGGGACTTTTCACTCATTTGTCCAGTGAATGTGAACCTGTGTCTCTGTGCTTGACCTATGAGAAGGTACGGCTACTTTTGTGTTCTTGCCACAGCACCATGTGATTTCTAGGTTTATAAATTGATAGTTTCTTTAGGTTATCTCTGGCTATAAAGGAGATGCAAGCCTGGTTACCCCAGTACAGTTTTGTGGCCACAGTGAAAGCACACTGGGTGAAAAAAATTAGTTTGTGGAAATGGTGCTCTGCTGAAGGCACATTCTATCCTATCATCCCACACCCAAATTATTTCCAGTTGTATTTTAAAATTCTTATCATCTATGTACACATTTATCTGTTTAATTATTAAACAGAGAAAATTTCTTGAGGAACCATTTTGTGCTCTATAGTTTCTATAGTTCAGTGGACAGTGAAGGTCAGAAATTTATAGCTGGTAAATCACGAAGAAAATGTGAGATATTATGACAGCTCTGAATGTTGTACTCATTATGTAATGCAAGCATACCCACAAAGGAGACAGAGAGACAGAGAGACAGACAGACAGACAGACAGACAGGGAGAGGGAGGGAGAGGGAGAGGGAGAGACAGGGTTGGGAGGACAGAAGAGAGATGCATGGGGGCTCAAGAGAGAGACTGAGAGGGAGGGAAGGGAAGGGGGAGACTTGAGAGGGAGGGAGGGGAAGAGACAGAGAGAGACTGCCACGTGCATGTGCGTGCAAACACACACACAGCACAAGAGCAAGAGAGAAAGAGCAAGAGCGAGAGAGAATGTTGTAATTTTTTAAATACAGTTACTACTTTCTAATTTAGAGGCTCTAATTTCCAGATTAAAAACTACTAGACTAGGTCCTTCAAAAAACTATGTTATTATTTTTGTTTGCCAGATGTTTATCTTAATAGAGTTTAATGAGGTCCAATCCACGTATCACATAACTTACTGAGTTTAACCTTAGAATCTAACTGCTCTTAATATGTTCGCAAAATTTTGTACCTTTTACTATAAATTAGACATGGAACATTACCATTTTAATCAAGTAAGGAAACTTCACAACTCTTTGTAATTTTTACCCATTTCTTTACACCAGCCCTTTCTCTGTCTTGTTTCTAGACAAGCCAACTGCAAGAACTTCTAGAAATCTACATATATCTTTGACTTTTTTTTTGTACAACAAATCAAGCTCAAGACCTCACTCCTGCCAGGCAGGCACTGTGCCACTGAGCTAAGTCCCCAGCACTTCTTTGGCATCTTCTAAACACATTTGTAAACAGTTTTCGATCCTCTATGTGATGACAGTTATATCATCTCCTCCTTGTAGGGCTCTTCCATATTGGCCTTCCTTGGTTTATTGCTCTCCTGCTGCAAAGCATGGCTTTGTCTCCCTCATGTTAAGACTGCAGAGCGAAGTATTTGCCAAGCAGCTGCATCCTCAGCCATGACAGTCTGGAGATGGTGGAAAAAGGGCAGAAAATGGGGATTTCAGCCGTAGCACAATGTATGTCTCCTGCCTGCCTTGCTGGGCTTTGCTTATTGAATTAGGACAAATGGAGACTTTCATAAGCTGTGAAATAAATCATTATCTCGCCTTAGCAGATGCAGTCGCACCAGGGTAGAGCACTGTTAATAACTCTGCTGGATTAGGACTGATTGGAACAATTTGAAACTTGTTTCTCTCAGCTTGATCAGCCTCATTGTAACTGCAGCAATTATCCCATTTCACTTTCAGTGGCTTGGCGCAGACATATTCATCCTTCTTAATGAAGCCGGCTCAGATATGTGTCCCTTTTTCTCAGAGCTCCCCTGTGGAAACAATAAAAAGCTCCACCCCCTTAGGGTACAAGGTGGATATTTACAAGGCCAAGATCTCCAAATGGCTAGACAGATATAATTCCTGCGCTGGAGAGTGCAAGGTTTTCTTCATTCGTTTCACTTATTCTCATGTCAGCAGTTGCTATTTACCAAAATCTGTTATTCTGAGGGACCGGGTAGAGTTTCACACTATGGCGCAGTTTTACACATGTAAGATTGCATCTTTCCTGATGGGCTGTAATGTGGGGAGTATCTCTATGTTGCGGAGGACACAAGTAGCCCTTAATAATGACAGATGGAGTGGTTTGGTTCTCTGCAATTAGCAGGCACGATGGTCACCTAACAAATTTGTATCTAGGGAGCTCATGGTGGTGGAGTCCATAGGAGACATCACAGTCTTTCAATTGAAGGGATTAATGGAGACTTCCCAGAAGCCGGGGCATTTAGCAGGCCCTCAAAGGGGGAAGTAGACATAATCTGAAAGAAAAGGGATAAGAAAGAAACTATGTCTCACATAGATGAAGGGTGTGATGGTTTGTGTCTAGTTGTCCCCCCAAAGCCTCATGTAGTCATTGGGTGGAGATTTGTAGAGTCTGAGATTTGATCCATGATCCCTGGGATTACGGGTTTTAGTACTGATGAGATTATGGGTCAAAGTACTTCTGGGATTATGGGTGTAGTCTAAGGCGGGGGGCTAAGGCGGAGAGCCTGAATGTAATATAAAGAGAGACAGAGAGACAAACTCGAGCTGTTGCTGCTGCTCTGCTGCCCTGATTGATTGGCTGCCTCTGCCACCATTTTGCTGCTGTTCTGCTGCCATGAACTGGATGCTCTCCACCCTGCTCCACTCAGCCTTGGGCCAGTTGAATATGGACTGAAACCTCTACGAACTGTGAGCTAAATAAACCTTTCCTTCCTTCATCTTGAGTGTCGGGTATTTGTCCCAGAAACGAGTAAAAAGTAACTAAGACAAAGGGGTATGCTTGCAAGATACACTACATCACTCTTTCTTTCTTTCTTTCTTTCTTTCTTTCTTTCTTTCTTTCTTTCTTTCTTTCTTTCTTTTTTTCTTTCTTTCCTTCCTTCCTTCCTTCCTTCCTTCCTTCCTTCTTTCTTTCTTTCTTTCTTTCTTTCTTTCTTTTTTTATTTTTCAGTACTGAGGATTGAACTCAGGACTTTGTATTTTCCAGAATGGTGCTTATGCCACTGAGCTACCTCCCCGGCCCTACCCTGCATTACTTTTAGAAAAGCCGGATGAACCTTTAGGTGACATGGAGAGTGTGGAAAATTGCAAATAACAATCTCTTTTAAAAGCTTATAATTATTTGGTAAGTATAAATAAAGAATCAATCATGTGTTCAACATTTAACATATTTGTGGCTCTTAAGTTATAAAATTTCAAGACTTCTACTCTTCCATGTTCAGCAAAACTAATATTTTTCATGGTAGCGAAGTTCATTCTAGTGAATAAGATTTAGTGCCTAAGTGAACTTCTTGTACTGATAAAGTGAAATAGATATTCTGTTAGAAATTTATACCAAATGTAAATAAAGAGATTAACAAAGAATAATTATTCAAGCACTTTTCTTTCTGCCTATTCATTTCCACACTTTATCTGATTATTTGTTAAGAGAATTTCCATAAAGAAGGAGAATAGATACTTCTTTTTTTTTTTTTTTTTTAAGTATTTTGTGCACGGACTCACTATGCAGCTCAGACTAACAGTGTTCCTCTTGTCTTTGCTTCCCCAGTGAGAGGATTACAGGCATAGACCACTACCCCGACTCAATCAGCAGCTCAGCGTGCCCTGGGGTGAGTCTGTCATAGCCTATGGTGCCAGGGATCTGTCCCTGAGTTTGCCTAAGCAGGCACTTAGTCTGGTGATATATCTTGCTGACCTGGGAAAAGCTATACCTGTCATATTTGTGACCTAAATTGAGAACTGTGGGCCAGCCTGATACCTAGCAGACTAAAGTGCCTGATTCGGCAGAGCACAGCCGGGGGACTCAATCCCTGCCATGCCATGCTGGCCCTGCCCATGGGGCGCACTGAGACAGTGATTGAGACCGGGCATGGTGGCGTGTGCCTGTAGTCCCAGCATGTGGAGGCTGAAAACAGGAGAATCACTATAAGTCCAATGTATGCAGTGAGACCCTGGCTTAAATATAATAATAATAATAATAATAATAATAATAATAATAATAATAGTAACATTAATAAATCTTAGCCAGGTTCAAGGGACCACAGTTTGATCCCCAGCACCACATGCCATGCCAGTCCTGCCCTCATGGATAGCTGAACAGGCAAGAAAAACCAGATAAATAAATCTAGATTCTATCATTTTCAGTATATTGTTAAAATATTCATTTTAAGGTACTGTAGCGTGCTAACAGTGTACTGCTTTCATTCATTCACACAAGTGTTGCTCTGTAGTCATATTGATAAGCATAATTTCTTCTGCCTTTTTTTTTTTTTTTTGGCTGTTTCGTGGGTAAAGTGGAGCATTTCTGAAATTTAATGAATATGTGCTTCTTCCAGAAGAAGGAAAGCTCAGTAAGGGTCTTGGAGAAATTTATTTTCAGCAAAAACCAGAACAGTAATTATTTATTATTATTATTATTATTATTATTATTATTATTAATATTATTAAGTGGAATTAAAGTGACCAGTCTTAGGATATATATGATGTACCAGGCTCTCCACAAAGTGCTAACTGTACATTATTCTACTGGTCATATGCTGTATATCTATGCTCAGTATTGCGTACAACACCTGCCACTGCATTCAGTTTCCATAACCATGTGCTGAATGAATTAACATAACCCAAAGAAAACAAGAAATCCATTCAATATAGGAATTGTAAGGAAAAGAAAAGGCATTCAAAGTTCAAACTCCGCAGTCTTATCTTTTGAAGGCATGTTTGGTTGATATTTGTTTAGTCAAATAGCAAGCAAGAAAAGTAAATGAGGGCTGGTGAGATAGCTGAGCAGTCTAAAGCACCTGCTTGGGTAACCATAGAGACCATGGTTTGATCCCCGGCACCACATGCTCAAGCTGGCCATTAAATAAATAAATAAATAAATAAAGTTTAAAAAAAAGAAAAAAGAAAAATAAATGAAAATATTTAGCTTAATAGAATGTACAGTACAGGGAAGTTTAATTATTGGGAGTGATCAATATATCAAACTGCTCATGATTTTCCTAGTAGTGTCCTTTGCAGACACATGGCAGTTTGATTTCAAGCCAAATATTTATTAGATAGAATGATCTGACCCTACTCATGCACTTAACAATAATGTGGAGAGTCTAATCATCACACTACACTGTGAATAGAAAATCTATACATTCAAAATCTGTAATTCAAACTAATCTCTTCATATCGGTTCCTTGGCTCCTAACTCATATCAGCCACCCCTATCTTGTATGTTCTGCATCAAGACTTGACTGATGACAGGCAGAGGAGAGCCTCAAAGACAGCCTCTCCCAACAGTGACCCTTTCAAGACGCACAGGATATGCCCAGCATGGAGCAAATTGCCATCTGTGAGCATAAGCTGCAATGTCTTTATGCATACAGTACAGAGAACAATTTGCATAAATAGAAAGTATAGGAGTACTAGGATTGCTCCTGTTGTACAATGGAAGAAAGTCAAGCAGAGGAAAAACAAAATTTCCACACATCAACCATGTCAGTCAAAGGCAGAACTGTGATTGAAATCTTGACCTGAACACCATGACATAGAATCCCCAAAGGAGAGAAAGCCTGCCTGTGACAATAACCCCATTGTGATCATAGTTTTGAGCATCCATCACACTCCAAATTTTCATGCTCGTCTTAACATTTGACATATTTAAAGATAGATACCTTTGACCTTGTCTTGCTATCTTGTTCCTACTTGCCTCATTTTTTGTTGTTGTTTTTACAATGATTTCTTTGTAGACCATTGTGTTTACCCATATTACCTTTGTATAGGATTTAGATATGAAGTGGATGAGAATGGAAATGGATCTGCGTTAATTAAAGCTGGAACCCTTGAGCCAGTGTGGTATGTTTGACACGTTGGATACTAGTAATACATTTCTATCTACTGCCGTCATAGAGTTTCTGCAACAACCCCGTCTGCCCTAAGTTTCTGCCCCAAAGTAATTACGGGTTGTCCTTTCCTGCTTGAGGTAGGAAGTAGACCTTTCTGAAGCTCGTTCCATTAAAGGAAGTCATAGGAAATTGTCATAGCAGTCTGTAAGTCCTCAGGAGCTTAGAAGATGTGATTAGGGGTCATTATGTCCAAAGTTATAGGCTGAGATCACATCCATATATGGGTCACCATGGAAACAAGAGCTGAAGTGACCTGCGTCTTTGCCCCCACCTGAATCTCTCCCTGAGAAGCTGATTGAAGAGGAGGCTTTAGACGGTGCTCAAAAGTGTAAGGACCCATTAAATGCCCTTTTAGTTGGCAGCTGGGTCCCCAAATGAAGGCTGCAGTACAACGTACAGAGGAAGAATGACTGACGGCAGTGGGAAGCCTCGTGCATCATGGGATACACTGCTGATTACTGTGTAAATTGGAGTAAAGTAAACATCAATTTAAAAAATGTCAGTGTCCCATTTATAGAAATTTTAAATTTTTCTCGCTGCCTAAATCCACTGGTAGCATATTTAGACAAAATAATGTATGTTTAAGAAAAAATAAAAAAAAAGAGATTGCATATTTAGTAAGGGAAAATGGAAATCTGTCCAGGAGTTCTGTGTGTTTTTTCATCTAGAAAACTTTGAAAGCCTGTTAGGAGAATCAAGAGTGCATGTATTTTGCACCCGGTGGAACCTGAGTTCCAATTAAACAGTGGTAATTACCAAGTCTGCTAAGCATTGGAAGGCTCAGCTTCTTACCTGAGAAAAGGAAATAAATAAGCAATATTAAAGTAGGTGTAATAAAAATTAAACATTTTAAGTCAACCATTATTAAGAGCATTCTTCTGGGGAGGGATCAGTGATTACATCATCACTGTTATGCCAAATTCCATTCTTCTTTTATCTAAAAAACCTGAAGCAAGTCACATGATTCTTAACAGCCTGTTCATCTTTCAGATGTGGATGTACTTCCTGAAGGAGGTGACAGTGACTTCACATCAAGAGAACATAATATAGCCCAGGAAATAGCTCAGCAGTCTAAGACCCTATGTGGCAAGCACAAGGACTGGGGTTTGATCCACAGGACTAAATGCCATGCTGGCCTTGTGCTGTGTCAGCCACCAAAACTCAACTGTACACCTGGAATCCCTGCACTAGGGAGACTGAGACAGGAGGATCACTGAGTCTGAGCTACACAGCAAGACCCTATAACAAAGAAATAAATAAAATATTTAAAAATTTAAAAAAATAAAACATTATAGCATGCTGAGTAATTAAGCTACTCAGTGCATTAGTCTAGCCATATTTGTTCAATTTTTTTTTTCACCCAGGAATCATAGTGCACTTCTGTAATCCTGTCACTATGAGAGGCTGAGGCTTGGTGATCTCAAGTTATAACAATTTGGGAAATACTGATTTTGGAATACTATACAAAATAAAAACATGCTTAAAAGTCTGGACAAGTACATTAGTGAAACATCCTTGTGTTAAGAACCACAGAGGAGAAAAAAAGTAAAGATTGGGAAACAGCTGCACAAAAGTTCAACTAACCCTGGTAGTCAGTAGTAAATCTTTTTTAAAGATAGCATTCTAACTACAGAGTGGAACCAGAACAAATAGAATTGACAATTAACTGCAAAATGACTGGCCTGGAGAAGAAGCTTTGAGGTGAAGTGGCTATTTATATATTTGATATAAACTATGAAGAGAGGCAGTAGCCATGAGCCTTAAAGATGGAGACAGAAGTGGTCCCTGTGTCACTGGAAGAGAGCAGGATGACTAACTGAGCCACCTTTGCTGGAGAAAGCACAGTAGGAGGGATTATATCCATTCACAAAAGAAAAAACAAACAAGAGGAAGGAAAGAAGGCAGAGATAAATAAAGGAACATGAAAGAAGGAAAGAACAAAGAAAAAAAATAAAGGAAGGAAGGGAGAGAAAGAAAGAGAAAAGAAAGAAGGAAGGAAGGAAGAAAAGAAGGAAAGAAAAAGAGACAAGAACAAACAAGGACCCTGTGAGAGCTTTTCTAGGGCAGATTTCCATAGCGAGCAGAACTGCATGATGGAGTCCCAGTTGCTAGCAGGAGAAATACAAACTAAAGCAGGAAGCCTGCAGACCCGCCTGTAGAACAGCAGCCAGCAAGCCTAGGGGTGCTCAATGCCTGACATGTGGCCTTTGAGGCTGAGAACAGCTTGAGGTGGTTCAAAATCCACACCGGACACTGAAAGCTGGGGGAGGGGGAGAGGTGGAACTCTAGACAACCAGGATAACTTTGTGTGCTTATGAGCTGAAATGATAATGTTTAGAGTAGATTGAGCTAAGTACATTTCTAAAATTTCATAAATAAGCCCTTCTGAAAGATGAAATCAGGTAAATAAACAAACAAAAAATCTATGTTTCCACAGTGATGGGAAGTGAAGAAGCCATGGGAACCGGAGCACGGTGAGCGCAGATGCCAGTGCAATACACAATTAAAGTGCAACAACTGTAAGTCCTGAGCTTGCAGGCCAGAGTGTGTGAACCTTGTTAACTTTACTAATAATAGCACATGGGAATAGAACTGGAGAGAGAGAGAGAGAGCACGTGGGTACTAATTTCTTCATGGCAAGAGTCTGTGAAAGGTCTGGAATGAAAACAGCTCTTGCAAAATATTTTAATGATTTATTACATTTCTCTTTCTAGTATTTCACAAACTAGTGTATCATTGTGATACGGAGAAGTTGACATTCATTAACTATCCTACATTACTTCTGCACATTTGCTTTTTTTATTAATAAATTCAGGCTGACATACATTTAAAAAACAAATTTTATTTTAAAATTGTTCTCCAGGGCATTCTATGAAATGAAACAAGCCAGGTACAAGAAAAGAAATGTTGCATGATCTCATATATGTGCTAAATTCAAAAATGTTGAATTCATACTTGAAGGGAACCTCATAGTCATTACCAGAGGCTGGGAGCTCAGAGGGTTGGAGAGATACTGGCCCAAGGATATTAACTTTCAATGGTAAGAATAGCTTCAAGGATCTATTATACGTGATGGGGACTGTAGCTAGTAAGAATATGTTGTATACCCAAAGATTACTATGTGAATTACATTTTAGTTTTCTTATCCCCAAAATTGTGTGGAACATTTGTTATTTATTAGATTTCCTACATTTGACTGTATTGTATGCTATGAGTAACTGCTGAAAGAAATGAGCAGAAGATCTGATGAAGACAGTTGAGAGGACTCACTGAGATTTGTCCCTCAGTGAGCACAGAACCTCAGAAGCAACTCAGCTTTATTTTGGGCTAGTGAACATGATCTTGTACATAATTATTTAGAAAAGGAGGACCATGTGTATAGTCATTAACTTGGCCATGATCTCTATTGACTTCCACCTTTTCCTTGTTACTAGGTTCATGCAGATGTTAATTGTTAACATTCTTAAGGGGCCCGGCGGGATGGCTCAGTGGTCTAAAGCGCCTGCTTGGGGAAGCTTAGGCAGCTTCAGGGACCGCGGTTCGATCCCCGGCACCACATACTGTGTCAGCCCTGCCCTCAGGGCAGGTTGAGCCGGCCATAAAAATGAGTCAATAAACAAAGGTTCTGAAACGAATAAATAAAGTAAAATAAAAACATTCTAAGCAGGGGAGGAACCAACCATTAACACTCCAAGCAAGGGAGGAAGCAACAAACAGGGAGCCAGCAGGTGAAGCTGCTCTCTATCACCTGGAGGCCCAGCCTTCCCGGATTCCCCTATCCCAGCTTTCTGGGATTTCAGTAACTGACCATAGCTGTCCCTGGGCTTTCTTTATTGCATTCCCTTTCTTGAGATGCCAAGTAGGCGACAGATTGTTTCATAGCATGTACACTTTTCAGGACATCATCGAGTACACTGCAAATATATATAAATATATATGACATATAAAATATATAGGTATGTATAATTATACATATATAGTTTTAAAATAATATATTTGAAAAGATGATAAATAAAATAGATCTTATAATAATATCACATTTTTATCTCCCTACCTATCAGTTTCCTTCTGAACATTCCTTAGACAGGAATATATACAAGTAAACAAATTTGACTTATCCATATTTATCCATATAGTTTTGATTTATCCATTTATTACTCAGAAGGATGCCACAGTGATAGCTAACAAATAACAATGTTAGTTTTTGCTGGATGGTAGGGTTTTAGATAATTTTTCACTTTCTAATTTGCATGCTGTACTATGACTTTTTCAACATAACGATGACCTTGTCACCTAATTATTATGTATATAAAAGCTTGGGTCACATTTTATAGCAGTTCTTTTGGCTGCTGTGTTGAAAATAGATGGACAAACTAGTACATGATTGATGTAAAGAAACCAGGGTGAAGTAATGGAAACTCTAAGCACAAATATATTCATATTTGGTAAGAATTAGCAGTGAGACAGTTTTGTTTCCCTAATGAATTAAAAGAATTAAAAAAAAAAAAAAAAAACAACGCAGAATGGTTCAGATAATTGTCTTGTCAATTTCTGCTGGTCTTTTCAAAGGAGCAGTTAATGTTCGAAAAATAATTTTTAACTCTGATTTTTTTTCTTTCCTCCTTTGAATTTTTCATGACTTCTTCATTATTTCTTTTCTTTGAAAGAATCTTACAGGTTTCTATCTGGTAAACTGAATAGCTAATATGAAGGTAGCCTCATATAATATAACAACCATTGCTAAATTCCTATTACTTTGTTTAGCGAATTCTAGTATCATTTCTAATGCTATTTTTTTCTTTCCTATCACAACCTTGTATTCCTTACAATAATTTAAAAGTGCAAATAAATATTTTAATGCAAAATTAATTCTTAATTCATTAAAGAGTTGGTTGGATCATAAACTTCTGTCTCTAGAACACTGAACAAACATCAAATATATACAAAATAAGAAAGAAAATACTTTCAGAAGAAAAATCTAGGCGGTCCAACTCAATGAATACAGGATATTGATCCTCAATTATCACAGGCTCTGCATCCATAATTCAGCCAACCATGAGTCAAGAACATTTAGAAAAAAATCTTTACTTAATATATATATAGACTTTTTTTGTTCAGTAAATAATACACTATAATTAAAGCTCCTTGCATTTATATTGCATTAGACATTACAATTAACCTAGAGATTAAAATATGTACTTAAATATGGGTAGGTTATATGCAAATAGTACAGCAATTTTTGTAAGTGACTGGAGCATTTTCAGATGCTGAGTTCTTAATTATGTGTTGGAACAAATTCCCCAAGGGCAGAGAGACATAAGCGTAATACTAAGAGAAGGCCAAAGTACAGAACAGGCAAAGGATAGAAATTATATACATACATATGTGCACTTATATGTGTATTAAGATATAGGAATTACAACATTGAGGTGTGATCCAAATACATGTATAGGAAATGTTTAATGTTTTTTAAAATTATTTATAGTAAAATCAGATTTCCATTATTACCGCTCAGTGTGCTCCCTGCGTTTGAACACAGGCGTCCCTCTTCCTGCAACTTTCTGAAGCAGTTCTTGTAGTCCTTTTTCCTTTCTTTACAGCTGTCTCAAAGTTCTGATGTACCACTTTTATCGGGATTTGTGTCTAAAGCTATACAAACGATTTGTCCACATTACCTTGCTTCCTGGATCTGGCACAGTGCAATTTCCAGATCAACCCAAATTCAAAATCACCATGAAATATATGAGGATTTAGAATCAGAATGAGAAAAGCAGACATGGTGGTACACATGCCTGGAATCCCAGCGCCGGGGAGGCTGGGACAGGAGGATCACTGTGAGTCCAAGCTGCTAGCGAGATCCTGTACCAAATAAACAAATAAAAGATTTTAAAAATTAAAACAGAAGAGCCAAATGAGTGTCCCCCTAAAGCCCCACATGCCTAACATAGGACTTCTAAAAGGGACTACTTCACCGAATGCCATGCTCCACTGGACATGCGCACAACAGTGAGTTTGCCCGCTGAGCCTGCTGCTGGGCAGTGGGGCCCACTCCGAAGAAATGTGGGGTTGGAGCTGTGCCCCTCCAGGGTGCACTTCGGTGGGCGGCTCCTCTCCACTCTCTTTGTCTTTCCTCCACGGCATGAACAGCCAGGTACCTTCACCACGCGCTTCCTCTGCTGCAGTCAGCAGACTACAGGCTGAAACCGTGAGGCCAAATAAACCTCTCTTCCTCTCGTTTATGGTCGTGGGCCACGGCGTTTTAGCCATGAGGAAGGAGACTAAAATATAGGTAGACGTCCTGAGTCAATTCTCGGCACACGGGCGGCCAGGTGAGCGCAGTGAAAGAGGCTCATGAAAGAGAATTTCTGGATCTGCTTCAGGAAGTGTCAGAAACAATCGAGTAAGGGTGCATGAAGCTCAGGGGCACACTTTGAGAAATGTTAATGGCACGCAAAACCTTACTGTATTAATTTTTTTTAAAAGTATTAGGGCCGGCCAAGTAGCTCAGCAGATTAAAGTACCTGCAAGCCCAGCTCTTGGGAGGCTGTCAACAGGCAGATCGTTATGAATCCGATCTAGTGGCGAGACCCTAAACACCCTGTAGACCCTTCCCTAAAAAATGATTCTTACTCCATCTGCCAATTATCTGTATAATATGCGTCTTTGTTACTTTTTACTCATTGCCGGGGCAAATACCTGACACTCAAAATGAAGGAAGGAAAGGTTTATTTAGCTCCCGGTTTGTGGAGGTTTCACTTCATACTCTGAGGGCTGCAAGGCAAACAACAGTAGTTCTGGAAAACAGAAAACAAGGAAGAGCAGAGGATCAGCAGCCTCTCTCTTCCAAATTCTATGCCTGCGCTCCACTGTGAAGATCGGAGCTCCTCTGAAGTGGCTGAAAGGACTTCTTCAAGGAAGCCGGGCAAAGCAGGGCCCCCGAAAAGTCTTCCTCAACTCCTTCTGTATACTTTTTGTGCTGGGTCACTCTGGGGTGGTTCATCTGGCCCTAGGGTGGGACCAATCCCGTCCCAGGCCAGGCAGGCCCTATGCATCCTGCAGGATGGGACTGTCCACAGAGCCAGCAGAGCAGATCCAGCCAACCACCCTCAAGTTGAAACAGTGTGTCAGCTACCATGATATGTATACCTGTGCATGAAATGAATGCCATTTGAATCTAGATTGGAAAATGCCAATAGATTTTTAATTCTAAAGACTACGTTGAGATATAATACTTGGGCGAATTTTTCAAAAGCACAGAAATAAATATTTCTAAGGCAGTACAGAAGCAAAACGTTATTACTCTGCCCAATTTATTGTCATCATTATAGATAGTAATATATGCCAGATCCCTGCAGAAGCACAATACCATGGAAGAACTTCATCTAAATTCTTTTTTTTTCTTTTTTTTGTCTTTTTGAGACAGGGTCTCGCTATGCAGTTGAGGCTAGTCCTGAGCTCACTTTTGTAGCCCAGGCTGGTCTCGAACTCGCACCAATCCTCCTGCCTCAGCCTCCCGAGTGCTAGGATTACAGGCGTGCGCCACCACGCCCGGCCATCTAAATTCTTAAAGAAAATTATTTCTAGTTAACAGAAATATTCAAAATACATGTAATTCATCATCATGTACACAAAATAAATGAAAATCATATAAAATCTCAAATGCTTATCTCTGAAAGTACACGAATCAAACAGAAAAGGTACAGAAAATGCAACTCAGAGAATAGAATGAAGGCATTTTAGAGTCCGATGAAACACTTTCTACGAAGAATGGTGTGGGACTGTCCAGTTAGCTCAGAGGACTAAAGCACCTGCTTATATAGGCGCAGGGACTGCAGTTTTGTCCCTAGCATGCCATGCCTTCACTGCTGAGAGGGCGACAGAGACTGGGTGTGGTGCTGCGTACCTGAAGTCTCAGCTCTTGGGAACCTGAAAACAGAAGAATCACTGTCTGTATACTGAGACGCTGTAGACTCTACTAAGTACATTAAGACAAAAACATGAAAAGAAACAGAGAGAGAGAGGAAAGAAAGAAAGAAAGAAAGAAAGAAAGAAAGAAAGAAAGAAAGAAAGAAAGAAAGCAAGCAAACTGTAAATTCTTGTTGAAGTGTGACTATATGCATAGCTGAAAAGCACTAAGACCACCGGTAGGGAAATTTTTTCAGAACAGACACTCACACTGTAAGGTTTAGCTGTAATAAAAGAAGTTCATGGGTGAGTTTTGTTGAGAAACTTGTGAATAAAAAGAACTTCTGTAAATGAATCAAATAGAAACGATAAAGGTATTATGAACTCCAGGAGGGGGTTAAAGGCAAAGAAATATAATCATACGTCTATAGCTTGCATGCATTACCTCCCAAATTCATGGAGAAACTTAATTCTTAATGCAATGTTCTTAAAATGTGGGGTGCTAAGGGGAGATTAATGTCTTCAGGGTGCACCTCATATAGATTTCTAACCTGGAGAAAGGCTGGGAAAAGTTAGCCACACGTTGTTTGTGTTTTCCCTCCTTCCAGTGTATGAGGACATGAAGTGAATCTGCAACAGGGCCTCAGTATCTCAGAACCCACCTTGGAGACAGAGCTGGCACGCGGCGGACAGCAAAACTGCTGACGCTGGGATTCTACGCTGCCTCATTCCTGGAGAGAAGTAAGTTTCTGTTCACTCAAGTGTTTTATTATATCCATGCCAAAGACTAAGCTAATTAGGAAACTGCACAATTCAGCTGTGGAAACTATTTATGTAACCAAATTATATTAAATACTTACATTTAATACAGCTCTATGTGGCAAGGAATAAGGGAGGAAATATATGTGTAATTGTTGAGAGAGTAAGAATGGGGACAGTTTTGAGTGTCTTAGGAGTTTAATCTTAAATTCAATAAAATGTGCATCTTAATTAAAATGTGTTAATAAAAATTTAGCAGCATTTCTAATAATAAAAGTTTAAAATATGTCCAATTTATTATTTGGGGCTTAATGTAAATAACAAATGAGTAATGAACAAAAGCATAGCGTGTGTGTGTGTGTGTGTGTGTGTGTGTGTGTGTGCGCGCGCGCACGAGCGCGCACGCGCGCGCATGCGCACATGTGTATCTTTGTGTGTCTTTGTGTATGTGTGTGCATGACAGAAAGCCGCCATAGATGGGCAAGCTGGCATGCTCCTGCAATCCCAAAACTACGGGACGAAAAGGCAAGAGGATAGCAAATCTGATCTCAGCATGTGCGATTTAGCACTTCAGTGAAACCCTTCTTTGACAAATCTTTGATAAATCCATTTGTCAAAGAGGGTTGATATTTTGTATTTATGCACGTATGTTATTTTTAATCACACACATGCCATGGGTTTGCTTGTCTTCTTGTGTTAGTTACATTAAGCCCCAAATAATAACTTTAACAAGTTCTAATGTATAAATATATATTTGGGATTATTTGATATTTTATATAAAATGTGAAGGCAATTGGGGATCTAGTCAGGGTGAAGGCACTGGGTCAGCCCCTCCACCCCCCTGATGACCATCCCACAACCTCCGATGAATGACATCTGGCAGGGCAGCTATGGGGAAGAACCCCTGACAAGATAGGCACAAGGAACCTTGATTTTTAAAAAAAATGTAGGATTCGGGAAAAGAGCCAAATGCGATGAAGGAAGAGAAGAAGCCGGCTCCCTGAGCTGAAGGATCCAGGACTTGGCAGCAAGTAGCACAGGGACCTGAAGAAAAGCATCGCCCTGCTGCCTCCCTTTCACTGGGGTCACTTCTACTTTCTGGCATTGCGCTGTGTTACTCCAAGCCAAGCACACCAGCGCAGTGAGTCTCTACCCTCTGAGGTGCTTGTTGCAACAGCTAATAGCTTCTGTGAAACATTTCTGATTCCTGAAGGCACAATGTGTTTCTTTTGCTAAAATTTTATAACTTCAAGGAACATCTGTGCTTCCAGTGTTGCCTCATCAGATAGGATCAATGCTCATCAACATGATCTCCTTAACTAGCTTTTTTTTTTTTTTTTTAGAGTTTGAGCTGTTGTGTGGCAATATTTCCATGGTAGAATGGTAGTTTTCATTTCAGTGTATGTATAAGTTAAGTGGTGCATTTAAATGCACATAAAATTTAGAAAACTCTATTCAAAAAATGGAATGTCCTGGCAAAAGAGAGTGCAATGAATAATAGTAATAGCACTTTTATTTTAACCTAGTTATATATGTGTTATGTAATTCCAAATGGACATAGTTGCAATTTTAAAATAGGGAAATGACGAAAGCAAGAAATATGTCACTAATGAAAATAAAATGCACTTACGTGTTATGAAAAATATCAACCCTATCAGAACTAGTGGGGAAAGCTTTGAGAAAACTGTGGTGTTTGAGATGGCTTGTGGTAAGTGAGGCTGTATGTAAGAGTGCAAAGTTGATGAAGATAATACCGGAACCACTTTTAATTATAACCACTATTAAAAAAAAAAAAAAAACGTATGAAAGTTTAGGAGGAGTGCCACATGCACTGGTTCCTGATGACAGCAGGAGAAAGTAGATGGTTTGTATTAAGGGGAGTCCTTCTGTAGGACAAAGGCTCTTAGGAATTGGTAGATATAGACTGCTGGCTTTATTTAAGGGCAGTTTGCAGAAACGTCATGAAGATGTCCATTATAATCCAAAGCCTCAATTTCTACACTGTGTTTATCCTCCAAAATCACACACACACACACACACACACACACACACACACACACAGAAAAAAAAGAAAAGAAGAACAAAAGAAAGAAAGAAAGAAAGAAAGAGAGAGAGAAAGAAAAAAGCTTGTTAAATTTTTAGTCATTGCGGTTGTGAAATAAACAACAAAATAGATAAAATTCTATTCTCTGGAAAACTAAATGTGTTATGAAATCATTCTGGGAGCACATGTCAAAGTACAGAGCTCTCTTCTCAGTCTGAAAGGACTATTCATTAAAGGTAATGGTGACCTGACTGCTGCAGCTTCTACTTGATGTTGCTAAGGAGAAATAAACAATAATCTTCTGTGTTATAATGCTATTGTTTAAAATTTCTTTCATCTTCCTTACACCGTTATTTTGAAAGAAATAGAGTAGGCATTATAATTCTCAAAAGTATTGATTATTTACCCAACACAGAATTTACCTGGATAATTGCTTAAACTCAGGGCACCTGTGGGTGTGTCGTAGGGCACTCCCAACGTGTCTGCGTGGGAACAATGTGGTGATATCAGCTTCTGTGTATGCATAAGTTGTTCTGCTGTAATGCTGTTAAATAAATCATACCCAACTGGACTGTAGAATGTCCACGTATACTCAGTCAGACTGTCACATGTCAGCATATGATCATATAAGGCAGACGAAGATGCAAATATTGCACAAATAGAGAGTACCTATGCTGTGTGTTGTTCTCAGCCTTTGGATTGGATTATACTGAGTGAGTGCAAACCTGAATAAAGCAGCTTCTTGGAGAAAAGGCCCTGATGTTCTGTCTTTGTTCATGAAAACCCCACAGCAGTTCCAGGGGCTGGTGTTTGGGAGTCAGAACCATTGTGCTTTCACCTACTTTGTTGCTGCAGTCAGACCCTTGCAGGACTGAGGCACATGGCCTCATCTGGTACCAGCAGACTGCTTGATCTTCAGGAATCCGGTGCTGCAGGCTGAGAGTTCCAGATAAGCAATGGAATTTAGAGGCCCAGGAACAATTTCAAGGAGTGCCACCCACCACATTTTGTAAGAGCCAGCTTGGATTTCGTAGTCCTGCTTTTAAAGAGCAGGAGAGGGAGACTGAACACCTCCCAACATTGCCTAAGTAAATTTCACTGAAACTGAAACTGAGACTGAGACTGAGACTGAGACTGAGACTTAAACTAAAACTCTCAGAAATTTGGCACTAAACAGGGATACTAGAGTGGTGTGAATAGTTCTGCAAAAACCTAAACTATAGGGCTGGCCAGTTAGTTTAGTGGACTAAAGTGCCTACTTAGGCAGGCCCAGGGACCTGGGTTTGATCCACAGTGTGTGGCGCTGGCCTTGTCCCTGGGATACACTGACAAAGCAATCAAGACTGAGTGTGGTGGCATGTGCTTGTAATCCCAGTGCTTGGGAGGCTGAAAACAGGAGGATCACTATCAGTTTGATCTGTATAGTGAGACCTTGTAGATCCTGTACTAAACACTAGATAGATAGATAGATAGATAGATAGATAGATAGATAGACAGACAGACAGACAGACAGAGACAGACAGACAGATAGATAGATAAAATTTAAAAAAATAAAACCATATTTATCTGCAGCCCCAGGTGCTAGGGGCTAACTGTGAGGCTAGAGACTTTCTGTGTTTGCCTTGGAATGAAATGGACAGCAGAAAGGCTATGAACTGAACACAGGCCCAGAGTGAGTGTTGAGTCCTCATGCGTGGTTCCATGCCAATCCTCATATAGCTAAGGGTAAAAGTAGGTACTAGGGATCTACATCAGTATCTCTTTAAGGACAGTGGCTGCAAAGCGTCAAAGTGACCAGCTCCTCCACTGAAAATCCTTACCTTTTGAACTCCCTTTTTGTGCTTGAAAATTGTCTATTAGGGGCATGAACTGAGTGAAAAGCGCAATACACAGACTTCTCCAGAGTGAAAGTAAAAGAATTTCTAAATAAGTGCTGTCCGAAAAGCTATCATGCCAAGTTGACTTCAGAACTTATTGTAAAATTGAGTTTTCTTTTGAGGTGAGGTTATGTTCCACCAAAGACTCACTTGATAAGGAGATAATTATTAAAGTATTCAGGACTGTTGCAGGGGACATTGTCCATTCTCACCAATTTCCTTGCATTGACAATTGTTAAATATGGTCTGTTCTCTGCCACCTTGCCTGAGAGCTTAAATTGAGCCCAGTTGTAAAGTGATGATATCTATGGTAAGAGTCTCCTCCACATGTCACCTGCAGTCAAAGGCCCAACTGTGTGGCAATGCTGTGATTATATGTAGTAATAAACATTACTGTTGCCCAGTATACAAGGATTAGTCCTTGAGTCAAATAGCTACTTCTCAGACTTAGTTAGTATATTGAGAATGTAGGTTTTTGAGACAGATACAAAGATCAAGAAACTTGATCCAGAAGATATTTCTGAGGAACAAACATTTCCTCAAGAAACCTGGATACTGGGGATAAAGCTACATAACATTAAAAAATTTACAACCATCAGTGCAGTAAAAAACTAAAAATTATAATGAAGAAAGCAGAAGATGGCAAGATGCTGATGTAAGAGTCAAGTTCAGACTCCTAGCCCACGCAGGACAAGTCCAGAGCACAGTGAAAAGAGGAACTCAGGAGCCAACAAGTGGAACTTTCTCAAATGTTAATAACGGAAGGGATCAAACAAATTGAAGAGCCCATAGAAAAATGGTCTCCAAGGGAAAAAGAGAAATTATATATATATATATATATATATATATATATATATATTAGGATAGATATATAACTACTTCCTCTTCATTCGTTGAGAAGAAAGGCTTATAGTAATATTCTTTAGACAAGATATCATGTCTGCATCTTGTGTTCTGAATAACTATTACAATAATACACAATGTATTAATTATTGCAACTATTCTACTAACCTGATTTGAAACTGTTTCATTGCTATTTTATCTTTTTTTCTCATTAAAATAAATAAAATAAAGAAATGGTGATTAAAATGAAAGACAAAAGGAAAAGCAGATAAAAATAAAATAAAATAATTAAAAGAACTCAGGAAAATGATGGAAATTGTAAGTGTCCAACATAGGAAAGAACTGGTACTCATGAGACATCCAAACAAAAATCCAGGAGATTGAAGACTCAGTTGAATATATGTCGCATAGATTAAATGAAGGTGAACATTGAGTATCAGATCCAGGAGATAAGATAGTGACTAGTGACCATGAATTGAAAGCATATAATAAAAATTCTAGAAACTCAGCAGAATAGCAAAGTATTAAAAGTAGATAGAGAAAAGAAACAAATCAATATAAAGTAAAACCCATCAGAATCACAGCAGGCTTGCAAACACAAACCCTCAAATCAAGAAGAGCTGGGATTCGGGAGGCTGAGGCAGGAGGATTGGTGCGAGTTCGAGACCAGCCTGGGCTACAAAAGTGAGCTCAAGGCCAGCCTCAA
>PVJA010030231.1:0-25974 GCA_004027025.1 Myocastor coypus | reverse complement strand
GGGGGGGGCGGGGAAAGGGAAGGCAGGCCAAGGATCCTGACCCAGCTGGCGCGCAGGCTCAGCTCCCAGCGGTGGGGTTTGGTCTGGGCTGGAACAGGAAGTTAGTTGCGGGAACGCAGAGTTGGGGCAGAGGGGCGCAGTGGCTTACCCGTGGCGGGTGAGCAGGCTCAGCTCCCAGCGGTGGGGTTTGGGCTGGGCTGGAACAGGAAGTTAGTCTGACTGTTGTCTTTACTGTGAATTTGTGTTACTGCTTTGTGGGTCTGGTAAGAAGCATTTCCACTGCCTAAGAGTACCAGATTTGCTTGAAAGCAGAGTCTTTGATGATTGAACGTACAGATGGACTAGCCACAATTTTTACTTGAAAGACAGCCAAACTATACTTGTTTTGACTTATTCCTCAAGAAAAGGAAATGAGAATTTTTGTTGCTAATGACAAAATTCAGTGTTTCTGTATTACTTTTCTATTGATGGGCGGTATACTTTACAGATACAACTTTATAGAGAAAAAGGCTGTTTTGGCTCCTGATTTCCAAGGGTTCCGTCTGTGGTAAGCTGGCTTGAGACAGAAATGTGGTAGAGAGGCCTAGCAGAGAGAAGCACACCTCATGGCAGTTGGAAGAAAGACAGACACTGGCAGGCCAAGGGCCGGTCAGGAGCGCACCTTCTCGGTCATGCCCAGTGACCCACCTCCCCTGACTGCACCCCACCTCCCAGCAGCACTTTCAGCCGTGAACTGATCAATGAACACAGGAGTCTTTTGGGGATATTTTGGGTCCAGCTGTAACACTAGTAAGTCCTTGAAGGATGAATTAATGGCAACCACTTCTGCCTTTGCTTGGATAAGGAAACATGGAGAAAGCTTTTAATTTGTAGGTTTCATGTATCAGCAGGCCAGTGGAGAGTTGAGATGGGAAAATTCAGCTGTTTTCTTTTAGGTGATAAGAATATTTAACACCTTATCGCCTTATCACAAAATATAAAACAAAACAAAGCCATAAAACAGTGTTGCTCTGCTCACTAAGAATTTCTTTATTTGAAAAAAAAAAAAAAAATGGCCTGGCGTGGTGGCTCACGCCTGTAATCCCAGCACTCGGGAGGCTGAGGCAGGAGGATCGGTGCGAGTTCAAGACCAGCCTGGGCTACAAAAGTGAGCTCAGGACCAGCCTCAACTGCATAGCGATACCCTGTCTCAAAAAGACAAAAAAAAAAAAAAAAAAAAAAAAAAAAATTTATTTATTTGGGAAAATACTTTTTTCAGTTATTTATATTAAATGAGTTTATTATTATTAATGCAAAGTGAATTAAGAGATAACCTATATGAAGAAGTTGTCAATTTTTTAATCTGGTGTAAGTATCAGTAAATACAACTCAAACATTTTTGACATTTTATGATGTAAAGGGGCTCCAAGACCAAAATGTTCTGGTGTGTATCTTTTTCCTTAGAATTTTGAGGTTCCTGCCACACTTCTTGGCTGCAACAATTGAGCTCTAGGCCAGGTGAGGGAGGAGGGATTCTAGATCAATGGACCGTGGTGTGTCAGGAACCAAAATGTTTTCCTAGAAAGGCTCCACATATTTCCCCTCATCTGCACATGGCGTGGTGGAACTGGTTCTGCTGGTAGGTAAGGGAGATGGGTATCAGGGGTGGGCAGTCCTATTTATTGCTGGTGGGGTTTTGTTTACTTCTTGGATTTTAATGACTGGTGCTGGCAGGGAGATGCCAAGTGCAGTGCCCATGGGCTCCCCTTGCTTGTTTTGGTGCCTCTAGCTAGCCCTTGTTTCATCTGTTGTTCTCTGCTCCACTCTTCCCCTGTTCTTGACTCTGTGATCCTACCCTCAAGGTATGTTCTGCTGGAGCCAACGCACTTGCTGGACTGATCACATTGTACAATGTCTTGTCCTGCAACAGAGCTTCTTTTTATCTTTGAAGTGATTTGGTAACTTCGTATATTAACACAATTCTCTTTCTCACACCCTCAGACTGATCTTTCCCCGTCTATGTATCTCCTTCCTGATGAGTGTTGGTATTAGCTCATCTTGTAAGCTTGCTGCTAAGAAGTTTACTTTAGCAGTAATAATAGTTGCTTAAAAATGAAAAAAAGAATCCTAGCCCTTCTGGATTATTCTGGTTTAGGATCTGGTGTGAAATGTAGAAAGTGTGGTGGGGAGAGGGGCTAGGCCTAGAGTGGATCTGAGTGAGACATGGGAAGAATGGAAGAAGAGGGCAGGCATCTGCCTAAGACATAGGAAAGGAAGAAACAGGGAAGCAGGCCTCTCCAGTCGCTTTCTGCTAGGGGGGATGACAGCAGGGAGTCCCTCTACCCTAGTCAGTGACTTGAGTGTTAAAGAGCTCACAAAGAGGCCAGTATGGTGTGACACACATATAATCCCAGCACTGGGAGGCTGAGGCAAGAAGATTATTGCAAGTTTGAGACCAGCCTGGGCTATGTAATGAGTTTACAGCCAGCCTGAACTGCATAGTGAAACTCTGCCTAAAAAAAAGAAAAAAGCTGACAGAAGTAATTGGCCAAGGATTTCAGGGTTTGGGCTTTGATGCTCGCTTTTGACCCGAACTCTTCCTTTGGAAGCTTGATTCCAGTTCTTGCCATCAGGGCTCAGCAGACTTTCCTTCTTTACCTCAAAAGATGCATTCCTGAGCCAGCCAAATAACTCAGCAGATTAAAGCAGGTGCAGCCTGCCCCAGGCATGCTGAGAGGGCAGTTGAGATTGGACACCTGGACGTGGTAGGATGTGCCTGTAATCGTATCTCTTAGGAGACTATAAACAGGTGGATCACTACGAGTCCCATCTAGTAGTGAGACTCTGAACACCCTGTAAGCCCCCCCCCCCAAAAAAAAGATGCATTCCTACCACAGGAAGGCACCTTCCTCATCCATTGACCACTTCAGCATAGCACTGGGAGGCTGCCACTGGGCTGAGGGCCAGGGAGCAGATTTGGTGTTGCCCTGTTTCATGCCTGATGCAGGCATTTTGCATGGTGTAGCTTCATGGTAAATAAATGGGGAGCAAATGGCTGATTGGAATGAAGCCTGACATTTGCTTTCTAGACAATAGCTGTACTATGTTCCTGAACTTTTTAGGTTCTTTGGTTAAATCCCAGTAAAGGAATATTCAATAGCTGTGTTAACAGGGGACAGGAAAATAGTAGATTAAGTGTACCTCAGAGTGCAGGAGCAGCCCTAAATATGGGCAAGTTCAGGCTGTGGTACATTGCTGTCTAGGGCTGTATCAATTACTCTAATAAGGAAAGCAGAATGAAGGTCTGCTTGAAGAAATATTTATTTCTTCAAGCTACAAGTTCTGTAATGAAGCTAGTCTATAATTTGGTGGCTTGGGAAGGAGAAAAGTCAGTGTCTGCAAAGCTGTTTTCTCCCTGTGTCTTCATATGATCTGCCCTCAGTATGTCTCTTCATCCTAAAGAGACACCAGCTCTTGTGCATTAAGGTCCCACAGTGATAACCTCTCCAAGGAGCCGGTCTCTGGTATAGTCACATTCTGAGTTGTCGGAGCTAGAGATTCAGCATGGGATTGAGGATGCAGGTTAGGACATTACAGGAGGTCCTCTGAAATCAGGAAGACCAGGGCAGAAGTTGCTCAAAACTCCAGGTGAGAAACAGAACCTGGATGAGGATATTGATGATAAAAGCAGAAACTAGGACATTTGTGGCTGGGGTGGAGGAGTGAGAGAGGAAGCAGTAATGCCTCGGGGAAGGAAAAGACTCCAGGGAGCATGGCAGTGTCCTACTAATCATCCAGCACTAGCCCTATGTGTCCCATGCTGTGCCCTACTTGGCAGTGGTTCTCACCTGAGCCAACTTGGTGTGTTGTGCCGAGAAAGCTCCTACTGCCTTGTGGTGCAGTCAGCTCCAAGCTCCCATTCTCTTCCTGTTGAGTTTCTTTAGGGGTGGGGTTGCTGTGCCATTCTTGGTTGTTGGTGTTCCAGTGGCAGCAGGGTGGTTCAGGCCAGGCACATTTTGGTTTATAGGGTGATTGGTCTGTAGGACGTGTGGGGTCAGTTACTTGTTCATTCCACATTTTAGTCAGAACTCCATACTTAAAACCTTTTTGGCTTTCTTGCAGAATGAGAAGACTTTGAGACATTCCATGAGTCATTCGAGCAGCATTTCTAAGGTAGAGTGCACAGATGTGTGTCATGTTAGTACTCAGGGGCCTTTCTCTCCTCTCACCATGCATGGGTTTCCACACCATCTTGTGAAGTCAACAAGCTTCTCAAATGGGTCTCTAGTCTGCCCTGGGGCCATTGAGGTGGGGGCAGTGATATTTTGCTAGTCAATCAGAAAGTGACTTATGGCACGTGCTTGTAATCCCAGAACTTGGGAGGCTGAGGCAGGAGGATCGATAGGAGTTCGAGATCAGCCTGGGCTATAAAAGTAGGCTCAGCCTGAACTGCACAGTGAGACCCTGTCTCAAAACAACAACAACAACAAAAAAAAAAAAAAAAAAGAAAGAAAGAAAGAAAAAGAAAGTGACTTGTGGAGGAAACTCTGTTCTTCTAAGAACTCATATACTTCGTGACAGACGAAATTGTGTTTGACACTGAGTTAGGTATGACGCTGAGTTATAGTGACAGATGTGTATCTGTATGTTTTTATATGGGATCTGGAGGCCAGCAGTCCGTGGCTGTGTTCTCAAAGATGTTGCCTGGCATCTGACTCTTCGTCCTATGCCATCCCCTTAAAATGGTGCTTCCGTCCTGCTTGCCACAGATCTCAGGTAGGCGCAGGGCCTCCAGACACCTGGGCTGTGGCAGTGGCAGGAATACCAGGAGTGTGGACTGGTAACGGTGTGAGGAGTAGCACTGTTAGCCTCCTGGGTATGCTCCTTCTGACCCCTCTCCCCCATGTGGACCTCCTTTCACCCCTTGTTTCTGATACAGCCAAATAGGCCATGGATCCTGAAAGGAAGACTTGAATGACATGACAGAACCTGTCTGCTGTCTCAGTCCTCTTCCATGTCCTATGATAAACAGCTGCTATAATACTATTTTAATTTGCTAACTATGTACATTTCACTAAGGTTACTATGATTTTTTAAAGTAGAAGAATCTAGCAAATCCCACAAGATATTTTACTGGTCTGCCCTAAAGCATGTATGTAATTTTAAATTTGCATCAAAAGAAAAGTCTGAACTGCATGACATTGCAGATGACTTGTAGCACAGCTCCCAATCCACCATCATTTCCCAGACCTCTCCTGTGCACTCTAAGCTCTGTGTGCACGCGGCCATCTATCTGTCTGTGTCTCTCTTGCTCTGAATATTCTGCTGCCAGGAACCTGGCACTCTGGACACACTGTAGAGACTGTTACTCTTTGGTTATTGTTCAGTTTCTCCCTGCACCTTTCAGAGGAGCTGACCACTACTGAAGCCTGTGCAAAGTGGCCAGGTGTAGACACAGGTGGTTTGTGGGATGAAGTGAAGCATACACAGTAGTGGTAGGGACTTTGCCTTGCTCTAGACACCGAGACATTTCTGAAGGAGGAAATTGTTCTGAACCTCAAACAGGGTCTGAATATGTATGCAGTTAGAAGCATCCACAGAAGTGTGGAAGGTACTGTAAATTCTTGTTACAGTAGAAGAAAAAAACATTGGTGAACAACTGGCTTAAAATGTTGAGAAGTCCTTTCTTGGTATAGTAATAAGAGTAGTAATGCAGCCCCATGCAGGGTGACTCTTGGACATAACTAACATCTGCTTAGAACAATGGGCAATAAACCTAGTCTTCAAACTTTGTCAAGTCCTGGTGACTTTCGGTGTGTTGGCCCTGGCATCTTCAGTGGAGGGTTGTGATGCCTACTGCTGATAGAAGGCAGAAGCAGGGACTTTTTCTTCTTTCCATGTCTTCTCATGCTCTCTGTGCCTAGATGCTTCCTGTGCCCACTGAGGGATGGTTTGTGCCATGGGAACTCCCCAGCCTGGTGTTAAGTGTGCCAGGTCACTGAGGAGGCTGGTGCTGTGTGAAGTGGCCAGGCAGCTGTGGTGGCCTCGGGGAGATGAAGGGCCTTGGGCAGGAAGACTGTAGTTCTTCAGCATTTGTTACCAGCATCTGTGGTTCGGACATTGTGTAGTGAACGCTCTACACCCTCATGAGCGAACGTCAGAGAAATGCACCCCACATGTGTCTGTCCTCATGGTCTGTTGGGAGGCTTCTCCAGCTTGGCTTCTGCCTGTCCCCTGTTGCTGGCTGAAGTTGCAAGTGGAGAACAGTGAGCCTCTGTCTGCCTCCCTCCCCTGTGTCGTGTGTGTGGGGAGTAGTGGTGGTGGTATGAAGTGGAGTGCTACAGTTAGTCCCCTGCATGACTAGCAAGGTAAATACATATTAATTGCTCTGTTGCAGTCTGCTAGCTTCTGGTATTAGTAGTAACATGTTACTGGGTGTTGTGTTGTTGAACCTCTGTGTAGGGGCTGGAATCTTTCAAATGTATCACCTCTCCCTAGTGGCCCATCCTAAACTCCAGTGGTCCCCAGTCAGCACTACTGACAAATGTTTAGCACTGCTGCTTAGGTGTTGAAGCTGATGCCTTCACACCACCTGTAAGCTCCATCGACATAACTAGGTCTCATTCCCCTGAGCCTCAGAGCAAGGGAGGCAGCAGTCCCTGTGTCTGCGCTGAGGGATTCTGTAATGCTTGGCTGCATGGTTCAGCAGCTTCCTAGGGAGTTGTGAAATACTGTCTGCCCACAGCTCGCAGTGGAACCCGATGCCTCTTGGACCATGCTCAGTGCTCCACTCTACTGGCCACCTTCCTGGCTTCCTGCTGAGGCTTTGGTCTCTGGCCTTGCCTTGGCTACCCTGATCTGGAGGACCCTGCCCAGGCTGCCTTCCTCCTCACCTGCCCACAAGCCACACAGGCCCTTCCTCCTACAGAGGGCCTGCCCCAGCCCACTTCCATCCAGTAAGTGGCTACTTCCTTTCTCCAAGTCTTGACCTCTTTCCTGTAGTATAACGGTATTCAAGTAGAGAAGGATTTTTTTTTTTCTAGTTCTGGCTGCTTTAAGGGCAAGTGTGGTGTGGCTTGTGGGGCTGTGGATCAAACTGAGGTTCCCTGCTCCTGACTACATTTGCCCAAGCAGTGCTTTAAACAACTAAGCTATCAGGCAAGTCTCCTCTTTTCTCTTTATAGCTTTTACAAAGTTTTTAATGATACTGTACCTAGTGCAGAAAAATCAGAAACTTTTTAAAGGAGTGGAATTGTCTCTGAGGAAAGAGACCAGTTCTTGTGAGTGCTTGAAAAAGTTGTCTGAGCTGGAATGACCCTAGGGATATGCTCAGGGATCCATCTAGGGATGTGCCTGTGGAGGGCCCATACACTGGTCTGTGGCCCCACCTTTACCCAGCCTCACCCATGCACTTCCTGTTGGAAGAACTCAGAATTGTATGTTACTGTATAACATATAAACACATTCAGTATAACATACAAGCACATTCAGTTCTCTGTTTAGATTATTGTGAGTTTATATCTGTATAATATGAATATATTCCTCCTGGGGGACTGGCAAACATACATACTTTATCCAGATACTCTTTACTTCCCTCTTTCTGCTTCTCCTCCCTCCCATCTCCCCCTTTCCTGGGTCCCCTTTCATCTCCACAGATATATCTCCAAATTAAGACACAACTTTTACAAAATCATTTTCCTGTAATCAGTTAAGCTCACCCTGTCCTGATTCTGCTCTGTGACCGAGAGCTCTGGGGAGAAGGTGGACTTAGAGAACTGGAGGAAAGTAGTTCACCTTCCATCTCTGGGTGTAGATGGCAGAGGTGCAACAAGGTAGCATGAGCATGTGTGAGGGGGCTGCCTGCCCAGGTGCTGTGTCTGGTGCCCCTTGGCCTGGCCTAAACCCACAGCAAGACATGGTCTCACTGTCACATGGAGACGGGTTGGTTCTAGTGGCCTTATGAGGGTCACTAGAATATGAGTTTTATCCAGCACTCAACTATGCCAGACACAGTCCTTCAAATACTGAGCTGCTGATAGGAGGAGAGAAATAAGGAGATGTGATGGGAGCACAGACCAGCCTAGTGAGAGTGCCTGAATCCCAAATGGAAAGGCGTCTGGGGATGGTGGGGCAAGATGGCAGTAGGGAGATGACTGTCACAGAAGGCTAGGGACTGTCCTGATCCAGATTGGGGTGCCTGAGCTGTCACCTTCTGGAGAACCCAGTGCTCTAGGGGGCAGTGACTACAGTCCTTGCAACTCCTTGAGGACACTGAACACATCCTTGAATTCTGGTAGTGGCCAGCAACTGATTGAAGACTGGCTCTATAGCCTGTGAGCCTCTCAGGGAGGCTTGTGGTACCTGTTAGCTGCTACCCCTGGTACTCTGCCATCCCTGAAAGCAGACCTGGTCCAAGGGCACACGGTCTGGAGGCAGGGCGGGGGCTCTCAAGCTTGGCAGTGGCTATGGTGGCTACCCCCATGGCATTATTAGAGCCAGTATCATTTCATTTACATGTCTATGTCAGTGAGCTGTGCTCACGGAGCTTGTGTAACTTCTGTCCTGCTCGTTTGCCTGGCAGGCAGACATATATTGCTGTGTGCCTTGAATATTTTACAGTTCTTACTGGCCTAACATGTGAATGAGATGCAATAGAACCTGCCTGAGGATGTTCTGCCTATTGCTAACAGACCTGTATGGGCTCAAGGCTGGAATTTTCTCTGTGCTTTGAAATCCTGGGGGGCCAGGCAGGTATCATGTGGCACACATTTAAGCAGGGTATATATTTCTTCATAGGGAAAGCAAAATCTCAAAAAGAGTCATTTTCAGGCCATAGAGGTGAGGAGAAGTGAGTTCAAGGTGTGATGGCTGGCCTGCAGTGGAGACATTGTATTCTTTCTGTGTCATGACCACATGGCCTTATTCGTGTTCCCACCTCTTACTTTGTTGGGTCTGCATAACGAGCACGTGGATCTGTTACCTAGCTCTTAAATGATTAAACTGACTCAGTGGCATGCTTGGTGGTGTGGTTGCAGAGCACATTTGATGACTTTGGAGTCAAAAGCCAGTGCTTTGTCTGTACCCTAGAAGTCTCTCAGCAGAGTATTCTTGGCAATAAAAATCTGTTTCGGTTACACTTGGGAAGTTAAACATTGAAAAGAGATTATAGTAAGAAATGATCCTTTAGAATGGAACTCCTAGACACTCTGCTATTTCCGGTGGTCTGGGACCTTCCCCTGGTTACACCTGTAGTTTCTGGGACTATGAAGTGATGCCATCTCCTCTCAGAAATTGCTGCGTTTATGGGTAATTTATTAAAAACACAAATTTTGCAAGATTTCAGCTGTAGCACAGAGCCCTGCTTAGGAAGGCAAGCCCTGAGAAAATCTTTTCAGCTGCCACCATTGCGTCTTCGGTCTGGCATGCTGTGATGCTCACCAAACTTCATTGCACTAGGCATGTATTGCTAGTCATGTAATTGCCACTCATTCTAAAAGCCATAAAAGAAAAGAATTGAGTATTCATGCTACTTGCTGAAATGCTAATGAGCTCATCTACAATAGAAATCCTTCACCCTTTGGGCATTAGTGGTTGGTACTGTACATTCTCCTCCATGAATCCTGTATTGTGCCCAGTTGGGCTTTTAATGGTCAGCATGATTAATTGCCTTTGTGGATGCCAGTTCTTGGCACAGCTCTGCAGCGAGAGTCAACATGTATTTGTCAGCACAGCCATAGAATGGTGTGTCCGTTCATTGTCACTTGGTTTTGAAGTTGAGTACAATTGGGTATTTATTTATAGAAATAAGACTCTCATAAGAGAGGCTTCTTTGGGACAGAGTGACTTCTGTCTGAGCAGAGTGTGCTGAAGTGTCACCTCAGACATGGGTCCTTGTGCTGTACCAGGCGACTTTACTCTGCTGGTGCTGGGGAGGCATAGGTGTCTGTCAGCTGGCTCTGGGACAGTGACTGGTAGCAACCTCCTGAGCAGGAAGCACGAGTAGAAGGCGTTTTGGTGAGCAGGATTTCTAATGTGGGTCGCCATGATGTCCTGTCCTGTGACCCGGAACCTGGCATCACTTTGTGGGCATGTTCTGCATACAGCATAGTGGACTTTGGACTAGGTAGATCATCTGGAATCCTGTGAACCCTCCCTCAGAGCCAGAAAGTCTTCTCTGACTGGTGGTAGAAGGGGAAGGCAGAGGGATCACAGCACAAGAAGCCCGCAGTGGGGAACCTCCTGCCATGGGGTGAGCTCACAGCCAGCATGCATGTGGGGCCTCTGTCCAGAGGCTACAGGGGTTGTGTTCTGCCACTCTCCTGAGTATGGCAGTGTGCTGTACCCAGAACTCCAGGAGAGGGCAGCCCTGAGCAGTGGAGTCAAGGTCTGTGACTATACAAGGTGTGTGTCTGACTCCTGGTTCCTGGAACTTGAGCCAGGGTTGGTGTCTGCAGTTCTAAGTTGCAAAATTATTTGTGAGTGGTGATAGAGCCACAGAAATCCTAGACAGGTGGCAGATGCTCATACAGAGGGGACCCCACTTCTGCAGCTCCCTGCGGACCCCACTGTTGCCTGTTGCTGCTGCTGCTGCTATGGTGCTTTGTGTTTTCCTTGTAGAATGACTGAAGTGGCCTGGCTTGCTGTGACCATGATCCATGGTAAGACAAAGTTTTTGTTGAACTCTTGTTGGCTCAACTGAAAGACCCAGCTCCCCCTGGAAACTTCATCCTTGTATCACACATACTCTGGCTGCCTCTGTTTTACTGGCTTCTGTTTTCTTTTTTAAAATGTGGGACATAACTCATGTGTTTAGTGCCCTACCTGCTGTGTCAGAGCTAGATAGTCATTGCAGTTGTTGGTGCTCCCAGAGATTTGTTATTTTTGTTTTTCCCCAGTACTAGAGAGTGAACCCAGAGCTTTCATATTGAGCTGTGTTCCCAGCTCATTAAAAAATTTCTATTTTTGAGGATGCCTTGTTCAGGCTCAGGTAGAATTCAAACTTGTGATCCTTCTGTGTCAGCCTCCCAAAGTGCTGGGATTATAAGCTTGCCCCATGCTTTACTTTGTAAACGACCAATCAGTCATGTATTGCTCTTTAAATGAGTTTCTGTGTAGGTAATACTGCTTGGCTCAGTCAATGGCACGACACTTCCTAGGCTCTCCATGGAGAAATCCCCCAGCTGGGTTCCTGGTCTCCTGTGATTGTGTCTGAATGTGCTGGTCAGATGGCTCCCTGGGAGCAGTGAGGGTCCCCCCTCATTCTATAGATGTAGCCCCTTGCCTTACCATTTGTAGGGGTGACCTCAGCCTGGACTGTGCAAACCCCTTGGTGCTAGAGAAGGAGGAATTCCTAAAAAAGTGAAAGCGCCTTTGATTCTGAGGCTCCTGCTGGTTTGTGGAGGTCTTGCAGAGTGGAAGTCTGCCTGTTGGCCCACAATGTAAGCGTTACTTCACTTTCTCTTGCTAATGATGATATCTTACTGTGGTCACTTTGCTTTTCTCACTGTGGCAGAAGTTAGACATCTGTTCATATTGTAAAGATCCTTTGTACATCCTTCCTGTTTCCTCAGTTAGGTCATCAGCTTGATGTTCAGAACCTTGGTCCCACTGGCCCACTCCTGGAGGTCCTGAGCCAGGTGGTGGGACTCATATGAGCACCATGGGCTCAGAACCTGAGACTCACTATTGACAGTCAGCTCTGCTGGTGCAGGGAGGGCTGGATGCTGTGTTTGCCACATTGGAGGAGGGGGAGGGAGAGGCTGTGAAGGGGGGAGTTTCCTGCCACCTACCAGGAACTGCTGCTAAGGCTGGTGACTAATGAATGAGGGAAGTCATTGCCCAGTGAGTTTCACCCAGACCACTGCCAGAGGGAAAGGGTATAAGATTCTCAAGGGCAGCCTCTTCCCTACATCTTTTTTTTTTTTTTAAAGATTGATTGATTGATTGATTGATTGATTGATTGATTGATTGATTTGGTACAGGGTCTTGTTACACAGCTCAGACTCCTAGTGATCCTCCTATCTCAGCCTCACCAGCACTGGAATTGCCAGCATGTAGTGCATGTCATTTTGATGGCCAGCATAGTACTGGGGCTGGCACAGTATGTGGTACTAAGGATTGAATCTGGGTCCTTGTGCTTGCCAGGCAGGAACTTAGACCTCTGAGCTATCTCTCCAGCCTCTTCCATACATTTTGAATGGTGAATACTGGGAAAACTCTAGGAGCCTATTGTGTGGCCACCCAGGTGTCTAGTGGTAGTACTATCATTCCTGAAAACTTCAGGAATGAGACTGGGGCTTAGTACCTAGAGGCTTGTCATGGCATAATTCATTACATTTTTTTAAAAATGTATTTGGTAGAGGGTCTCACCAAATGAAGCTTGGACTCATAGTGATACTCCTGTTTTCAGCCTTTCCAGTGCGGGGATTATTGGTGTGTACCACCACGCCTGGTCTCAGTGGCCAGCTTAGTGTGCCTGGGAGCAGGGCAGCACAGTATGTGCCAGTGCGTTAAGAAGATGGAATTTTCACATATTTTGACAAGAGATTGCTTTTTCATCCCCCCTTCTTCACATGACTTGTGGGAGCCAGTAGGAGGTTTCCAGAATAGGGCTCCAGTTTCTAGGTGAACTCGGGTTTTACCACCAGCAACAGCCTCACCTTAGTCCTTTGCCTGTCAGGTCCTGTGTGATCTGACCCCATGAACGACCAAGTGCTCAACATGAGCTGCTAGTGGCACTGACCTTAGGCTTTGCAGCTTGTGCCTTCCAAGGCTGACTGTGTAGGATGAGAGCTATGATGGGGAGGTTTGGTGTGAGGCTCTGGTGGGAGCACACACACAGACCAGCAAGGAGTAGTCAAGGGCCAGCAGGTGTGGGCCACGCAGCTGAGGCACAGGCAGAGCACAGATGTGCCTGGTCTTGAGACTTCATAGAGAATAATTAACTACAGGTGCTTAGTAATTAGCCCTGCAGCTACAGGAACCTGGAGTAATTCTCTTGGCCCCAGGTTTCACCAGATAAGGAGCAAATGTGAGAGGCAAAGGACTCTAATGTGCACTTCTCCATGCAAGTCAGGGGATAGCAGGTTTTAGGTGACTCCTCACACACTGCTGCCCTGAAGAGTGGGGTTTCTGCTTCTCCTTAAACACTGACCAGCTGTGTCATTGCAGGCTGGGAGTCCTCCATCCTCATCAGCCCCGGTGTCGGCCTTCTCTCACACTTCTATCACACCATCCAACCAGGACATCTGCAGGTAACACTTGGCTTCACATATCACATACACCGCAGTCGGTGCAGTCCCAAATCAGCGCTGGGTCTATAGGCTCTCAGTATCCCATGTGCTGGGCAGTTCTGCCTGTGGTCTTACAGTCAGCCCATTTTGTGTGCTGTTTGCTCAGTGCCCCATGCAGGCTTCACACCATCATCATGGTGTCTGCTCTCTAAAATGGTCTCACTCTCTGCTTTATCCCACTGTTCTGCATGCAGTTCCAGCGCAGTGTTCTCTGAGTTTTGTCACCACAGTCCTGTGCAGTCTGCTGTTATCTTGAAAGCTCCTCCCTGCCAGAATTCTCTGACACCAGGGCTCACTGTGACAGTTGTCTGTAAAGACACACTGCAGGCAACCAAGAAAAACCCCTCAGGGCCAGAATGGGCCGAGGCCTGTAAGCCTGTCAAGAGCACCAAGGCTAGAAGAGCCCTGAAGTTCTCCAAGTCCTTGAGCGACGTGGAGGTGAAGGCCCAGGACAGCCTAGAGAGCACATGCTTTGTGGAGAGAACCTGTTCTGAGGGGAAGCTGGCTCTGCCCCCGGTCCCCAGTCTCAGGACCAGCAAGTTCCTCCTTAAGGAATGGAGAGCACCAAGCCGCACTCCTCTTGTCCACTCCAAATATGCGTGTATCCCATCCCTTGCTGCACCCCGGCCAACTGCCTCAGAGGTGAGCACCAGCAGGAGGGGTGACCACAGCCCCGTCTGGGAGGAGAAGGTGGATGGCGAGGCCACGTCCAGGAGCCGGCGCCTGCTCCGCTACCTGCTTTCGCTGTCCCGTGGCTCAAGCACCAGCAGCCTGCACCGATTCCATGAACTAGAAGTCCATGCTGCCCACCTGCATGCCACCCCCTCTTCCAGTGCGCTGGCAGGGAGCACGGGCTTCTGCTCAGATGAGATGGGTGATGATGACGTCTTTGAGGACAATGCATCTGCCAGGCTAAAGAGCATAGTCCTGCGGGCACCCCTCTGCTCCATGGAGAAGGACAGTGATCTGGATTGCCCCTCTCCCCTGTCTGAGAAGCGTGCCCCAGCATCTCCTGTGTCCACCTCTGGGGACGCCTGCAGGTTGGTGAGCAGGGACCATGTCTGGCTGGTCCTGCTCGCATCGCTGCCTCTCTGGCTTTAATATGTGAAGTTTCTGGAAAACAGAACAGGAGACGTGGGCTCATTGTGTTCTCCAGCAGGTGGAATGCTAATGCCACTTAGCAAGAACAGTTTTAGACAAAAAAGAAGCTACACATATTAAAGGCCAAGAAGACTCATTTCATCTAAAAATATGTAAACTTTGTATAAAGAGATTAGAAGAAAAAACAGTATCTGTAGCCTTCCAGCCTGGTCCAGGTCAAGCATGTGCTGGTCCCCAGCTGTTTATATTTCCTTCCTCCATCCATGGGGGAGGGGCTTCTCTTCAGCAGCCCCCCCCCCCCCCCCCCCCCCCCCCCCCCCCCCCCCCCCCCCCCCCCCCCCCCCCCCCCCCCCCCCCCCCCCCCCGCACTGTTCGTGGCCCTCACAGCACCTGCCTTGTCCTCCAACTCAGTGCCTTGTATGGCCCCAGACCTGAAAGTTCTCATGTTCACCTCCTTTGTGGCAGCTGTGACACTTCCCACAGATCTGACCAGGCTAGCCTTGGCTGCTCCAACACATGTCCTATCTGTCCCTGGTACTGGAAGAAAGCCCTGTTCTCAGAAGCCTGACTGAGTTCTGTGGGTCTGCAGGCACATCCTGTTGCACTTTAAAGCTAATGCCCACTTGGTGTCACTGCAGGACCTGTGGTGGTGGTTTTGGGTGGAGGAGAGGTGCTGTGACCTCGGCTACCCTGAGACAGGGCAAGAATGTCTGGTGTGCCGTGGGGATGTGCATAGGCTGCATGGGAAGCATGTTATCTCTTAGTTGCCATGGGTTTGGCTACAGTGCCTGTGTCCTTGATGTTAACTTCTGTTGCCTGAACTCATCTTGGGGAGGCTCAGTGGTGGTGCTTTTTCATTTGTCATGTCGTTTTCCTCTTTGTTGCTGCTGCCCTGCTGACTTTCCATGTCAGTGCAGTGAGCTAGAAGCTTTAGTTTCTAGTTGCTATTTTCACTCGTGTTTGTGTTTCTGTGCCCATAGTCATTTCTGTGCTGTTTCTTAGTTGTCTTAGGGGACGTGTCTCTGAGTGTGTCCCTTCCTGGCATGGCCTTCCTGCAGTGAGGTTTCTGTTCCCACAGGATCTGCCACTGTGAGGGTGATGACGAGAGCCCGCTGATCACACCGTGCCACTGCACGGGCAGCCTACACTTTGTGCACCAGGCCTGCCTGCAGCAGTGGATCAAGAGCTCTGATGCTCGCTGTTGCGAGCTGTGCAAATACGAGTTTGTCATGGAGACCCGGCTGAAGCCGCTTCGGAAGGTATCAAGGGCCCGGCCCATCCCTGGTCCTTCCTGAGGTAGTAATGGTGCATGTCCTGTTGCCCTTGCTAGGACTGATTCTTAGAACCCAGTATCTTCCTCTAGTATCTGGCCTGGCATAGCACAAAGGGGGTCCATCTATACTAGGACAAGAATTTTCTGGGGGTATGGGGTCACAGCTGTGCTCAGGTCTCAGTCCCTGCTTCCCTGCTGGATGAACTAACTGCGCAATGCTGGTTATTTATCCAGACTCTCATACTAAATGTCATGTATGTCCAGTGTGGTCACATTGGAAACAATGAAAGACTGTCCTATGTCTGAGCATTAGTAACCACTTGGTGTAGCAGCTCACAGCAAGGCCAGTGTGCTGCTGGGTCAGAGGTAGCTGAGGCCTGGGGAACAGGTCCATCATGTTATCCCTTGGTTATTGTGTGGGGGCTAATCAGGCCCATACTTTCCCAAACAAGTGGACAGCAAAATCTTTTTTTTATTTTATTATTATTATTTTTTTTCTTGTTTCAGAGCCTTTCTTTGTTTATTCACTCATTTTTATGCCCGGCTCAGCCCACCCTGAGAGCAGGGTTGGCGCAGCATGTGGTGCCAGGGATCGAACCGCGGTCCCTGAAGCCGCCCAAGCTTCCCCAAGCAGGCGCTTTAGACCACTGAGCCATCCCGCTGGGCCCCTGGACAGCAAAGTCTTAAAGAAATGAGGCAAATGATATGATTTCAGGGTCCAGGAGGATCTTAACCCTCTCACTGATTTCCTGGGATTTACATCAAAGACCTTCCCTAGGCAGCCCATTTGTATTACGTTATGAAACAAAGGAGAGGGAATACTGGAGAGAATGCAGGAATCTAGGCAAGACATAGGGCTCTATTCAGGGACTTCTCCAAGTAATGCCTGTGTTAACTTAAGAGAACTGTGTTATTCCTGGAAGGCCTTCATGCTCATGTATCTTTCCAGTGGGAGAAGCTGCAGATGTCGACCAGTGAGCGCAGGAAGATCATGTGTTCAGTGACCTTCCACATTATTGCCATCACCTGCGTGGTCTGGTCCCTGTACGTGCTCATTGACCGTACTGCTGAGGAGATCAAGCAGGGACAGGCAACAGGTAAGGTACTCAGAGAGTGGCACGGAGACTTGGAGCGGCTTCTCTGCACTTTGGGAAGCGAAGGGTTGGTAAAGTCTTTCAGGGGACTGAGATCCCTGGACTCATGGTGGGAGGGTCTTTAGTCTCAAGGGAGCACGATTGGATCGTGTTTCCTTCAGTGTCCTGGCAGCTGATAGAGTCTCTTCCTTCAGGTATCCTGGAGTGGCCCTTTTGGACTAAGTTGGTGGTTGTGGCCATTGGCTTCACTGGAGGACTTCTTTTTATGTATGTTCAGTGCAAAGTCTACCTGCAATTGTGGAAGAGACTCAAGGCTTACAATAGAGTGATCTATGTTCAAAACTGTCCAGAAACAAGCAAAAAGAATATTTTTGAAAAATCTGCACTAACAGAACCCAACTTTGGAAATAAAGATGGACATGGACTCTGTCATTCTGACACAAACTCCTCTTGCACAGACCACGAGGATGTAGGGATGGAGATCAACCGCATCTGACATATTCCTGGATGTCTGTGGGGTGCCGAAAGATGTTGTTTACTGCCAACTATGTACCTTTCTCCTGCTCTTTAATAATGGAGTTGGGCAGGTGATGAACTCTGCTGGCCTTTTTGTGGACTGTCCTTGATGATCAGAAGCTGTCCTATAGCCAGCGTGTCAGGATTGCTCTATTAGGCTGCTCTGGGGGTGGGAATGTGGGAGGCCCTGGTGGCTACTACGGGAGGCTGCTGAGCTGTGCTCCTGGTCTCCACAGAGTGAAGAATGCAATGCCAAACCTAAAGGTCAAGCTGGAGCAAGGTATGGGAGGAGATAGCCTTACCCTGCCCCGGCTACCCCAAGCCTGCAGCGCCTGATTCCCTAAACAAGCAGCACTTTACAGAAGAGTCTATTTTTTAATGTGTCTAATGGGGACCTACAAAGCATCACATTTAGAAATCTTCCCTTACCACTCTTAGTTGTCTCATGCAGAAGTAAATCTGAAACCCTCTTTGCCTTATTTATTGTAAGCATTGGGACCTTCTCCCTGTGGGATGTGACAATGGGACAGCACTGGTGGAAATGGTGGTACCCAGTGTCAGTGACCTCCAGCATGGAGTCTCTGTCTCTAGGACCACCTGTATTTCCTCTTAAGTCAGCACTAAAACCAGGAGGCTTTGGACATCAAAATGGGAGAAGTGAGTACTTGGTATAGCTGAGTGTTTAAAAGTCACATCTTTACAGAGACAGGTCTCTGGTTGCTGTTGACCTTATGGGGAAAGGACAGGAATGTGCACCTCAGTGCACCTGCCACTGTGGCACTGTGGAGTTGTTGTGGGGCCCAGAAGGACAGCAGACTGCTAGGGACACTGTGTTACCACCTCTGTGCTCCTGAGATGCCCTTCAGGGCCTGGACAAATAGGGCCTCCAGGATCTGAGCCTGTTCAGCCCACTTGTCATCAGGATCCCACAGGCACTGTTCATGGTACAAACCAAAACCATTCCCTTAGATGGCCTTGTCCCTTTAAAAAAATATGCCTGAAATTCTCTTTGTGCAAGCCATTGTCATAGTACCAGGTAGACAGTGAACCTGGGAGGCAGCCAGGAGCCTGCAGCACAAGTGGGAGGACAGGGTGTGCTCTGTGGGCCATAGCCACTGCCAGTGCTGCATCTGTACAGCCCCCACCAGGGCCCTCACAGATAGGATGCCTTGCGACCCCAGGTGGGACCTTGTATGTTGAGCTGCTGCTCTGCCCTGCAGGTACCAACCACAGCGGTCCAAGGTCATCTGCCCCCTGCTCCCTAGCCACTTCCAGCCTATGCCTGTGCCCACTGTGCCCAAAGTGCAATTACTATGTCCCTGTTCAGCACAGGGACACCTGGCAGCTACAGGCTGCCCACTCAGGGGAGTGAGCCCACCAGCCCTGCCCCAGTCCTTAAGAACTGCCCATAAGACCCAAGTACCATGCACTTGTCCTGTCAATTTTGTGCACCCCTCCTCTTGGAGCCCAGTCCCCTGTGCCTGGAAAGTCCTGAGACTCAGGTGAACAGGAGCTTGTACAGTGGGGGCCTGGCACCCCAACAGCAAAGGTGCACTGGCCTTGCCCATACCCAGCAGGAAGCCTTCACCCTTGTTAAGAAGGCTGGTGCCATTTCTCCAACAACTCTGCAGATGGGTCCCACATCCTTCTCTCCCTCAGGGCCTCAGCTACAACTTGCCTTTACCTTCCTGCAGGACGTGACCACAGAGTCCTCAGCTCTGCCCATGCCCTGTAGGTGTGCTGGTGGGGCAGAGGTTTATTCCTGTTCTCACCACATTTCTACCTGGCTTCAGTGGAGGTTGGCATTTGGTGAGCCACATGGAATCCTGGGCTCGGTCTCTGGACCAGAAGGTCAGAGGCCACATCTCAGGGTGTCACTGTTGGTCATCCCTGGCTCAACACTGCAGCCCCAATACCACTGGCAGTCTTCTCACTTTGGCTCTTGGTCCAAGCCTCAGAGGTGCCCTGCCTGGTGTTGTGGAAACTACTGGGCACCGACACAGCAACTGCTGCCCCTCCCTTTAGATCTGATTTTCAATATGCAACTTCCTTCTCTATTCCAAGGAAGGACCCAAGCATAGGGAGGTAGAAGCATTTTTCTCTGTTTTGGAAGTAATTATTCAAGATGCACAGCTGATCTGTGTGTATTTAGATGCAATGTTTATAAAAAGCTGATTGTTAATAAAAACCAAATTTACACTGGCATGTGGTGTACTTTATAAACAGCACTTCACATTTGAAATTTTTCTTAGGAAATTTCTAGCAATCTAAATGTTTAGTTTTTTTCTTTTTTTAAATGTTTAGTTTTGTATCCTTTGTGTCTTTTCACTGTCCATCAGTATTATCACTTGAGTCCTCCTTGTAGTGAACCCCTGCGTCTAACTGCAGCAATAAACCTTTCTTCATCAAGGAGTTTGCTGAGGGTATTTCCCTTTGCCAGATTCCATCTGCTCAGACATCAGAAGGAATGTCACCTGTCCATGGCCTGATTTCCTCAGCCTGTGTCTCCAACTCAGTTTGTGGGGTCCAGGAGGATACAGTGGGTTGAAAGGCATGGTTGCCCTGACTCCCAGGCTCAGGATGTTTGTCCTGTGTCCACAGTCCATGCCCAGTAGAGAGGACAGGGTGACCAGCACTATTTGAACAGTAGCTGTGTCTTCCAGGTGGCAAGTCTTGGCCTGTGTGGGCTTCACTGGGGCATGACAGTGCCTTGGTCCTTGGGCTTCTGTGCTGAGAACTACTCTCCCTACACTCCTGTTCTCAGGCTGGTTGTGTGAGGCCAGGGCCAGACTGGGAGGTTGCTCTGTCGAGCCGTGGCGACAGCCCAGTGCCCTGGGGAAGGCTACTCCCAAGCTCTTGAGTCTGTCCAATGATACCATCATCCCAGGCTCAGTGCACCCCAGTCCTGTGAGGGTGTGGCAGTGCTTTGGGAACCTACGAAAGGACAGGTGAAGAGGCACAGGGTGGCCTGCCCTAAAGCTGGTTGGGTAATTAGGGGCTGCAAGGGGCCCAGCACTGGCTCTTCTGTCATGTGCTGTCTGGTGAGGGAGCATGTATGGGCACCCATGCTCTCCTACTGATTTTCTGCTGCCTGACAAAGGTGGGGAAGAAGTTGAGGCCATTGTGTGGGCTGCAGAGCTTACATTTTCTGTAATGTAAGAAATGGCCCTTCTAGGAGACATTTGTCCATTGCTGTGGATTGGTGTAGGTCAAGCCCCCTGAAGGCCATGTGCCTGACCTGGTTCCTAGGGGCCACTATTCGGAGGGACTGCAGATCTCAGGGTGGGGCCGGAGGAAGGCCACTGAGGAGTTGTGCTGGATCTTGGGACCTGATCTTTCCTCTTGTGCTTGCTCTTGTCCTGAATTTCCTTTGTTATCATCTCAGAAATTTGAGTTTTGAGGGCTAGGTATGGTGGTACACGCCTGTAATCCCAGCACTTAGGAGGCTGAGGCAAGAGGATTAGTGGGAGTTCAAGATCAGCCTGGGCTACAAAAGTGGGCTCAAGGCCAGCCTGAACTGCATAGTGAGACCCTATCAAAAACACACACAAAGCCGGGCGTGGTGGCGCACGCCTGTAATCCCAGCACTCGGGAGGCTGAGGCAGGAGGATCGATGCGAGTTCGAGACCAGCCTGGGCTACAAAAGTGAGCTCAAGGCCAGCCTGAACTGCATAGCGAGACCCTGTCTCCAAAAGACAAAAAAAAAAAAAAAAAAAAAAAAAAAAAAAAAAAAAAAAAAAAAAAAAAAACACACACAAAAAAGAAAAAAGTAAAAAGAAAAAATTGGAGTTTTGTGTGGTACATTTAGGTCTGTGATCAATGTTGGATTAGTGTGTAAGGGTATAGAGAGTTCATACATATTTATGTTTTCATTGCTTGAGTATAGAAACAATTGAATTTATACATTTGCCTTATATTCTGTAACCTTGCAGCTGTAATTACTTAACTGGCTTTAGTATATATGCTGCCAAAGTACAGTTTTTTTTTTGTTTTGTTTTTGTTTTTTTTTTATGGTACCAGGGACCAAATTCAGGACCTTACGCTTGCCAAGCAAGCACTTACTCCATTGAGCTATCTTCCCAGCTCAAGTTTTTTGTTTTAACATTTTATTTTCTTATGTATATTTTTTATGTCCTTTCCTTGTCCTATTGACAGATAGTACTTGATAAGTTTTTTCAGCATTTTACTAGGAGGATTCTTAAAACATAAAACCTTTATGTAATAATGTAATGAGAATGCACGTACTCCATGCTCTTGTATTTCTTCTATGGTTTGCCACACAGCTCTATTATTAGCTTGTGTTTTTACATTTCAGAGTCAAGTACAGCTATAGTGTACTCTAGCCCCCTCAATCTGTCCTTAGTAACTAGAATTTTGTATTTGCTAATTGTGCTTTTTTCCCCTAGGTAATTATACAGTGAAATACATAAATCAGTAGTGTTCCATCTGGTTCAGTTGGATGAATGTATCCACTATGGAGCCCAAACCGCTATCAAAATATAGTACACTGTCTTAGTCCTAGGAGTTCCTTGGCATCTCCTCTTCAGTTCTATTTCCCCTTGTCCCCAATTCTGAGATAAGTTTTAGTTCTGGAATGTAATTGTAGCAGAGCCATAACACACATGCATCTTTTGAGGAAGTACACAGTGTCTCTCATGGAAGAATTTTAACAGCATAATGATTTTGAGATTCACTGGGGCTCTTTGGTGAGAGGGCTTGCACTTTTTCCTTTTTGGTAGTATTGTGCTGTAGACTAGACTTCTCTTCACCCATGTTTTTATTGCTGGAAACTTGAACTATTTCTTGCTTGGTGCTGAGAATATTGTACTGATATTTTGGTGGTTGTGTTTTGCTTCCATTCAGGTAAATACCTGCGAGTGCAATGCTCGTGATACTGGGAAGGTTAGATTTCTAGCTTTAATGTTTTGAATTGATACACATGCAAAATTATGAAATGTAGAGACCCTGTGGCTCAGTAAGGCCACCTATACCCACTTGTGCTATCTTCCTAGAAAGTCAATTGATATGCCTTGTAGATGCCACACAACAGGGCTACAAGATTTGGTTTAAATGGGCAGATGCAGCTTCACAGGTGAAGCTGGCCAAAGTCCTTTCCATTCACCATACATTCTCCATTGGGGCTTTCATTCCCTGAGGACCTGTGTTCGCACTTTGAGTCATTTCCTGCCACCCTGAACAGTTTCCTTTAGCATTTTTTTTTTTAATACTGTATATTGGCATTAGATTCTGTTTTTTATGGAAAAGTAAATATTTCATAATTGTAGAGATAAGGACCGAGCATCTTAAGTAGAGAACAATAAAGCCCAAGGACAGCTGTAGGGAGTTACTTGGGGATTCCTAAAACCTGGATTCAAGGACACAGATAACCCTTTATTCTAATGGTTCCTTGATTATCTCTCCCTTCGCTTGGTATGTTACTGGTTGTCTCCTCCCCTGCTTGGAATGTTTTCAATTAGCATTTGTATGAACCTAACCTTAGGTAAATGGTAAAAGAGGTAGTGATCTCTAGTTTATATTCCCCAAAGCAGTTATGCAAATTCCTTTGTCTGTCCTTGAATACTCAATAAAAGTAATAACTTTCTGTGGGTCTAGACTCACTTTGAGAGAGACAAATCTCAGTGAGACCTCTGAACTAAGTTCATCAGGCTTCTCTTCCTTTCTTTCGGCACCGACACAGAACAACACAACATATAACAATGTAATTAATAATTAATATGGTGTGTATTGTTATCTTTACTGAGCACAAGATATGGACTTAAAGACTTCTATTGGTATTAGCACAAACTACCTTTTCAATAAACTAAGAGACACTAGTGGGCTAACTTTCATTTTTTTCCTTTGACCTGTATTTCCCTTTTCTCCTAGTTCTTTTTTCCTTTCTGAGTAGTTTCTTCCCATTTCACAATATTTATTAATACATTTTTAGACCTTATTTACTCTTAGTTTTTCATACTAGGGAGACAATATGTTTACACATGTGAATCATATTTATTTCATTCAAGAGCATGGTCTCAAGTTACATCTATTTACCTATAAAAGTCTCAAGTTTATCCTTCTTTATAGGTGAGTAATACTCTATTACATAAAAAGGCCCTTTTTTAAAAAAAAAAAAAACTGTTCCTCCGTTGATGGGCATTTCAGTTATGTTCAAGATTTAGCTATTCCAGATTTTGCTGCTATAAAGGTAGTTGCACATATGGCATTGTGATATGATGTTTTAAATTGTTCTGGGAAGATACCCACAAGAGAAATAGCTGGGTCAAATGAATCCTCTAACTCCAGCATTTTGAAGAATCCCCATATTAATTTCCATAGTGCACAAGTCTGTACTCCCACCAATTCCTTTTTCCCTGCAGCCCCTCTGGCATTTTTATTGGTTTTGATTTCTTTATGATAGCCATTCTTGATTTCTTGATGATAGTTGTAGCTTAAGAATAGGCCATATCTTGATATTAGCCATTGCTAAGATTCAGTCTTAGCGTCGTTTTAATTTGCGTCTCTTGACTACCAATGGTATTGAACATTTTTTCATCTGTTTCTTTGCCACTTATTTGTATGTTCTAGGCAGAAGTCCTTTGAGGGACAATTTGCTAAAATTTTTTCTACCCTTTACCTTTTCACTGCTAATAATTTCTTTGATTGTGTGAATACTTCTTAATAGGATGAGTGAGTCTGTGAGTTAGCTCTGTTGTTTAAGTGTCTGCTCAGGCAAGTGCAGTCAGGTACAGGAGAACGGGGTTTAATCCCCAGCTCCACGAGCCTTACCCAATGCACCCTTAAGGCAGCCTGAGCCAGCCAAAAATAAATAATAGTAATAATAATGAGGAGGAGGAGGAGAAGAAAAGAAGAGGGGGAGAAGGAGAAGAAGAAGTAGAAGAAGAAGGAGAAGATGAAGAGGAGAAGAAGAGAAGGAGAAGAAGACAATGAGTTCCTCATTGATTCTCTGAAGTGTTTCTCAGGCAGTCTTGGTTTTGTTCATGAGCTTTCTGCCTACAGCTACATTATCAAGGTTTCTCTTCCAGTAGATTTAGTGTTTCTGTCTTAATATTTGATCCATTTTGACTTTAGTATAAGTTTACAGTCATGGTTCTAGTTTTAGTGTTCAGTATGTGGAAAACCATTTTTCCAGCACCATTTATTAAAGAAGCTATCTTCCAGTGAACAGCGTTGGCCCCTTTATGAAAGATATGGTTGTTACATGTGGTTATAGTTGTGTCTGCATCTTCTGTTCCACTCATCCACAGGTTGTTTGGTTGGTTTTTTGGCCAGGACCATGCTGATTTTATTACAGTAGCTTTGTGGTATAATTTCAAGTCAGGGATTTTGATGCCTCTTTCCTTCCCTTTATTGTCCAGGATTGCCTTTGCTATTCTCAGTCTCTTCTGGTTCTAGATGAATTGTTTTCTTTGGATCTTTGAGGTTTGTTAATAGTGTTTTAATAGGGGTTCCTTAAGTCTATGTAAAAATGTTGGGAATATGGCCATTTTCACAATGTTAGTTTTTTTTATCCAAGAGCTAGGAATATTTCTCAATTTTCAGATGTCCTCCTTGGTCTCCTTTTTCAGAGTACTGTACTTTTCAGTGTGCAGATCTTTTTACTTCCTTTGTTAGACTAATCCTAAGTGTTTCAGTTTTTTGGTGCTATTATACAGGCTGTGGTTTCTCTAATTTCTCTTTTAGTAAGTTTGTTGTTTGTGTACAGAAATGGTATTGGTTTTTGAGCCTTGATTTTGTATCCAGTTATACAACTAAATTTATTAAGTCCGTAAGTCTTCTGATGGAGGTTTTGGAGTCTTCTATGTAAAATATTACTATTTTGCTTGAGCTTTTGTTTTCATTCTTGAAGAATATATTTGATGATAGCAGAATTCTGTTTCAGTGGGCATGCCCATCCACCTCTGTACACCTTTTTACTTTAAAAAGACTATTCCATTATATTTTGGTTGTGATGGCTCTGTTGCCAAGTCAGCTGTCACTCATGTTTATTCTTTAGCACTTTGTTGCTGCTTTTAATAGCAATGAAACAGTTTTAAAACAAGTTAGTAGGATGGTTACAATAATCAATACCATGTATATTGTTGTCTTCATAGTAGTTATTCAGAGGAAGAGGTGCAGACCTGATATCTTGCCTAAACCATATTAGTACAAACTTTTATTCTCCATGAACTAAGACAAAGTAGCTGTATATCTATCCTAACTCGTGTGTGTGTGTGTGTGTGTGTGTATATGTATATTATATATATATGTATATTATATATATAATTTCTAATACTAGGAGAAAATATCATACCATGTCTTATACTTAGATTGTAAGTCAAGGATACAGTATGAATCATAAAACAAAAAGTATAGTTAATATTCAGAAAATTAAATATTAATTAAAATTAAATATTTTAAAACAATATTCCAAAATTGAAATTAAATCATGAGTCCAACTTAGAGACCAGAATATTGTATATCATATATACAAAGCTGTAATCAATTTGTGTGCTCCCACAGTGTTTGAATAGGTTAATATATACAAAGACATAGCCGGGCGTGGTGGCGTACGCCTGTAATCCCAGCACTTGGGAGGCGGAGGCAGGAGGATCGGTGCGAGTTCGAGACCAGCCTGGGCTACAAAAGTGAGCTCAAGGCCAGCCTCAACTGCATAGTGAGACCCTGTCTCAAAAAGACAAAAAAAAAAAAAAAAAAAAAA
>PVJA010030230.1:0-25977 GCA_004027025.1 Myocastor coypus | reverse complement strand
GCCGGGCGTGGTGGCTCACGCCTGTAATCCCAGCACTCGGGAGGCTGAGGCAGGAGGATTGGTGTGAGTTCGAGACCAGCCTGTGCTACAAAAGTGAGCTCAAGGCCAGCCTGAACTGCATGAGGAGACCCTGTCTCAAAAAGACAAAAAAAAAAAAAAAAAAAAAAAAAAAAAAAAAAAAAAAAAAAAAAAAAAAAAAAAAAAAAAAAAAAAAAAAAAAAAAAAAAAAAAAAAAAAAAAAATCACTTGATCCGAGCACCCAGAAAAAAACCATGTTGATATTTTGTAGTATGTTTTTCTATGCATATGTGTTTGTTCCTTATTAAACTGGAGTCCTAAAGGGGCCTGGGAAGCGCAAGATCATGAATTTGAACCCCTGTCCTGCCAATAAATAAATAAATAAAAATAAAAAATAAAATGGAATCATACTATTCTACAGCATGCTTTTCTTCATTCTATCATATTTGGAAATGTCATTAATAAGAATTCAACAGCCTTGGGGCCCTGCAGGATGGCTCAGTGGTCTAAAGTGCCTGCTTAGGAAAGTTTGGGCGGCTGCAGGGACCGCGGTTCGATCCCCGGCACCACATGCTGCGCCAGCCCTGCCCTCAGGGCAGGCTGAGCCGGCCATAAAAATAAATAAACAAACAAAAGTTCTGAAACAAGAAAAAAAATAAATAAAAATTAAAAAAAAAAAAAAAGAGAGAGAATTCAACAGCCTTGTGCCTGAAGTTTGATCCAGGGCCTCACAGTTTTGGCATCAGCTGGGGTAGCTCCGATATCGAGCATGCAGAATTGCAGCTGGATGCAGTGGTATGCACTCACATGATCCCCGCTACTTCAGACCTGGGTTCCAGCCCCAGCATCAAGGTGGAGGTGGAGGAGGGGGTGGAGGAGGGGAGGGGCGGGGCAGGGTGGACTCTCACATCCCATTCGAGATGTGTTAAGCTGGAAGCTACGTTTTGACAAGAACCTGAAGAATTCCTGTGCGTGTTGAACTCAGAGTCCTGGCATAATTTTTAATGGCTATACAAGTACGGGGACATTTACCACGACGTGGTTTAAATTTTCCCTTGAGACCCACCCATAATTGGGCATTCAGGTTATATGGAATGTTCCCTCCATCATTAACTATGCTGAGATAAGAATCTTGTACATAGTTTTTGCTTGTATCCTTTACATTCTTAGAATTTCAACGCTTTGATGCTTGTAAAATTGCCCTCCGAAATGTTTCCACTGGGTTACACCGCTTCCCGAAATGTACCATATGCGCTGACATTTTTATCTCCTGGCTCCGTGGAAGCCGGGTCTCGCAGCTGGCTCTGGACACACGGCCTTGCCCGTCAGTGGGCCCGGCTGAGCTCTTGCATGGCAGTGCTGGCTGTTGCAGCCTTTTTGGCTCTACGTTGGCCGGAGTCGGTATCGCCCACGTCCAGCACCAGGGTAAAATAGGTTCGGGGAAGGAGGCCCAAGCACTGCCCTAGCAGAGTCCTGCATACAGTGGACACAGACATCGGGATGCTGCCTGGCCAGGACTGGTGAGCTCGGGCCAAGACTCGCCGAGACTTGAGCCCCACCCAGACTCCAGAACCAGGGCCTGCGAAGGCTCCACCTTCTGGCCCGACGAGGCCTGGGTGCCGGCTGCCACCTGGGATGCCGCCTGCAGCCTGGGCCAGGCACCCCACAGTTCCTCAGCTAGCAGCAGCCCAGCCAGGTGTCCTGGGGGAGCTGTCAGCAAGGACAATTCAGGGAAGTGACCCTGCCTGGTCTTAGGACTCCTGCCTCAGCAAGCAACGTGAGCTGCCCGTTGGCCACAGTTGCTGAAGCTGCTGATGGTGGCAGCAGGAAGTGGGGTGCTTAGTCAGCCCCCACCTGCGGAGCACGTGGCTGTGTCTGAGCAGGCCCCTTCCTCCGGGCCCAGCCACCAGCTGGGCAAAGTAATGTGGGGAGGAAAAAGGCAGGACCCGGCCTCCCAGTCCCTGCACCTGCTCTTGGGGCCTGTAGCCCTGCCACCTGCTGTTGTCACCTAACTGGGCAAAAGGCCTGCCCTGGGCCTCACCGCGAAGCAGGGAGTGCAGTGCCAGGCGGGCAGCAGCCTGGCTGCTCTGCCTGCCACAGGAACGCCTCTCGTGGGCCTCACGTCACCTGGTCCTCACAGCTCCCAGCATCCCAGGTTTTCTTATCTCCCTTTGACAAACAAGGAAATAAAAACTCAGAAAAGAAAGTAATAATGGCCCAGCCTAGAGATTACAGCGCTAGATGTCAGGACCTTTCGTGGAATACTTTGTAGGTGTTGACGCAGGTAAGCCTTAATGGTAGGTAAGACAATAACCTTGTCTTCCAGCTAAGGAGAGCAAGGCCAGGAGGTGAAGGCCCTTGTTCCATAGTACACAACCTGCTCAGAACAATCTCAGTGTGTGATTTCCAAGATCACACACCCGACAGGTTACAGTGGGGAGAGGGAAGGGACCTCCTTCCAGTTCTGGTCACCTGTGCCCACAGGAGCAACCACATTGCCCTTCACATGCCCTGTGCCACGGGAGTCCCTGGAGTGGGGCCTTTTTCTCTTGTGCCACCTGCTATGTGTCCTTCCTTCTGACCAGGTGTCCTCGTGGGCATTTTCTCAGGGTGTCCATCCTGCTTTCTGTCATGCCCTCACCCTGGGATCCCTAGCTCTGGCATCTTGGAGGTAGAGAGGCCAAGAGTGCCTCTGGATTGTGGCAAACTTCCTGCCAGTGGGTTTCTGGCGGCACCTCTCAAAGGGTGGCCGCAGAGTTTCTCCCAGCAGGGAGCTGGACAGAAAGGGCTGGGCAGAGGGAAGCGAGGTGCCCACTTAGGACTGGGGCAGCAGGATGGTATCTGGAAGATGAAAGGCCCTGCTGTTCAGAACTGTGAGGAGAGGAGCAGCGGAGCAGCCTTGGGTCACCACCACCAGCTCGGCTCTACCTTCCACCGCTTAGTGGCGGCCTGGGGCTGCCCCTGCCGCCTTCGAGGCTGCTGTTGTGATGCAGGCTTCGGGGAGGAAGGAGGGAGCTGCCTCAGGGTGAGGACCTCCGCATCTGAAACCTGCAAGCTAGGACTCCAGGATCCCAGCTAGACTCTCTTCTGTCCCAAGCGGGGCGCCAGGCCAGGACTCCAAGTCTTCTGCCATCAGGGTGGAGTGCAACAGCGAAGCGTCATGGCAACCTGCATCTCTTTAGGGCTGCTCAGAGAGGCCTGGAGGCCAGGAGCCCATGGCAGTGCCCAAGGGCATTGGTGGGCCAGGAGGGGCCACAGGCACTGGTGGGCCAGGGGGACGCACAGGATGGCCCCAGGAAGGGCCCGTCTCAGGCTCAGCTGCTTCCCCCAGTCCCTGCCTCTTCCCGGCAGTGTCTCCTGGGTCTGGCCTGACAAAGTTGGGCCCTCGCCAAGCTGGCCGGCCTCCAGGTGGATTTGGGACAGGCAGCTGGGATGTGGTGTTTCCCGCTCTGAGGCAGTAGAGGCTGGAACCCTTGGCCACTGAGCCCCTCAGTTGGGGTGGTGGGGTCCGGGCTGGCTGGAGTGTCTTTGGCTGGGGCTGCGAGGAGATCCACGTCCAGGGACCTGGGCCTGGTGGCTCCTACACCTCCACTGTCCTCTCTGCAGAGGGGAAGCAAATGGTGCCCTGCTGCCCTGAGCCTGACCAGGTCCCTCTGGGGCCTCCCAGCCAGCAGCCCAGGAGCCCTGTGTGTCCCTCCTTTCCCAGGAGGGCAGCCCCTCTCCTCCTCAGGGCAGGTCTACAGGGCAGCGGGGAACATCAGGCACCGTTCTCTGCCTTTTTTCCGCCTGCCCCAGGGACCGTGGCATAGCTGCCTGAATGCTACATCCTGGCTCAGCCCCTGTTCAGCTCTTGGGAAGACCTGTGCTTGGTACCGCAGGGCACAGGGTGGCCCAGTCCCCATCCCCCCCTCCACGTGCTCGTGGCTGCAGGGCTCAGCCTGCATCGTTCTTCCTGCCTTCCTTATCTGGGGCCCGTGTCAAACGGGAAGCTGTCCTCGCCGCTCTGGACTCAGCTGTTTATTCCCTCTCCCAGGCTCCCTGGCCCCAGAGTGCACGGCAGACACCGTGACAGACGCTTTCTGGTGGACCATTTGGACCCTGAGAGCCCTCTGCACCGCTGCACCTTCATCCCTGGCTGTGTGAGAATCTCCCGCCTCCCTGCCATGCCCCTTGCTCCAGTGCCCTCTGCCTCCCTGGCAAGGAGGCAACATGGACCCAGCGACACAGTCCCTGCAGAGGGTGCTGGGCCTCCTGGTATTCAAGGGCTTGGGGAGCCCCCTTGGGGGCCCAGGGCTCCTCTTCTGCCCCTTCCTACCTCCCTGCTCTCTGCAGCGCGCAGCTTTTGAGCAATTTCCAGTGCATATTATGTAAGGCGGACAGCTTCCAGCCGTGTCCCTCTACACGCATGTGTCAGTGCATTGTGTGTGTGGGTAGAGATGCGAGCAAGTGTGTGCACAGGAACCGGGCCTACGTGTGTCTGGGCGTGTGCACAGGAGCAGGGGTTGCATGGCACGTGGGCACACGTGCGCTATGCGGAAAGGTGTGCGCTCGTCAGGGACACGGCTCTCTGGGTGTGCTTCCTTCCACGCGGGCCCGGGCGCTGGGGATGGCCAGGCCAGCCAACCTTCCAGGGCCCTTTCCAGCCTGGCGGAGAGGGGAGAGGCTGTACACTGTCCCCTGCCCTTTGACGGAGATGAGTGGAGCATTCCGGGGCACAAGCCAGGTGGCGGCAAGGAGTAGCTGTGAGGGCAGAGGTCTGGGCCCGGGGTGGCTTGGGCCTGGCCTTCAGCCCCCAGACCCCTGACCCCACTCAGCCACAGCGAAGACTAAGATGAACAAGTTGGGTCCCGGCCGCCCTGGATGCCCAGTGACGTCAGGCCTCTGCACCCTGAGGAGTTATCTAGGCGCCTGCCTGTGGGCGACGGTGTGGGTCAGTGTGGGTCAGAACATGAGGACAGCTAGGTCTACAGTGTCCCCTCTGGAGAGGGAGCTGCCAGGGAACGCAGGGGTGGGGTATGTTCATGGAAGCCACAGGAGGTGAAACAGGAAATGCAGGTCTAAAGAGCAGGGAGGAAGACGTGAGTTAGACCTTGGGAAGAAGCCTTTCACTGAGGCCCCACACTCTCGGTCCACAAAGATCCCACAGACGGAACCCTCAGCCACCCCTGAGGTTAGTGGAAGCAGCTGGAGGCAGAAGACCATCCTTAACAGTCTGGAGAAATTTCCCTCCACCCACCTCCTGGCTCTGCCCCTCTGCCCCACCGTTCTGAGGGCGCCTCAGAGGGAGGACAGGCCAGGGCCACTGCCCCCCAGTTCTCCCCCGTGCTTCCTCCACTTCCCGCTGCCCTCTTCTCTCCTCCGAGAGGCCACCCCAACACCCCAACCGTGCTCCTGAGATGGCTTTAGCCTCCCTGCCTGCTCTTCCAGAGTTCGGGAATGCAGCCACAGAGTCTCCCGGCGGACCACCCCCAAAGGCAGAGCCTGGCCCGGCCTGGCCCTGGAGTGCAGCCTGGGCTTCCCACCCACAGAAGGTGCTGGGCCAGTGCCTCGGTGGGCACACTCCCTCCATGAGGGTGGTCCTGGGAAGGGAGCAAGGGCGACCGATTAGGCAGGCCCCGAGGGTCCTCGGGGACTGCCACCTCCCACTGGGGTCCTCTGCTCTTTGGGACTCTGGTGTCTCTGCTGTTCCTTTCTGGCAACTTCCTCTTACTCCCTGAGGAATGAGCCATGAGCAAGTGTGTGCGGAGGTGTTCCCAGAGGACGCAGAGCCTGGGTGCACCCTTCTGTCTCCTCCTGCGGCTCCGGTGCCTTCTCTGGGAGGTCTGACCCAGGCAGGCAAGGGACAGGGGAGGAGGTCATTAATCACTGTTATTTATTATTTCTTATGTAATAGGGTGTTATGAAACACGCAACCTGTACCAGGCACAGCTGGGAATCCGGCAGTTGGTCCTCCAAGTAAGAGCTTCCTGGGGGTGGGTGTCAGGTGGGACCAGGAGCCATCAGGTGACCTGCAGAAGGGCTAGGAAAGTGGGGCGCAGGCTGGGCTGGGCTCTGGTGGGAAGCAGCTCTCACCAGCTGTTGCCAGGGCGGGGTTGGGGTGGGGGCGGGGGGAGGCCCGTGGTCCACGGGCTGCGGTGACACCTCTTAGGGAGCCTCCAGGTGGGAAGAAGCTGGGCTTGCGGCCCCCACTACCCTGCCTCGGAGTCAGACAAGCCCTGGCTCCGGGGTGGCCTAGGTCACAGCTGGAGCTGTCACAATATTGACCCAGAAGGAGATAACATCCAAAGAGCTTGGAGTCCCAGTCGGACAAGGAGGGGGATGTCACCGGAAAAGATCCCCGGCCCCTGGGGGGAATCAAACTAAATAGGACTTTAATAGGTCGCTTCCAGCTCAGATTTCATGGATAATTGGAAGCAGGTCCAAGCTGAGCACAGTGGGAGGCTCCAGCAGGCTGCAGGGAGGCGGAGGCGAGGGGCACTGAGGCAGAGGTGGAGATGCCACCCACAGGACCCATGCAGCCTTGGCTTCAGCCTCAGCCGTGGACAGCACCTCACCTTTCCTTGGCTGCAGAAGCACTGCTGTGTGAACTCCCTCAGGGAGAGCAGACAGATGTCTAGGAAGAAATCCCTCAGCTGGGCTGTTCTCAGGTCGCTTGCTGGGGAGAGAAGCACAGGTCCCCGGCATCCAACTAGCCACCCCCCCACTGTCCACCTCTACGCTCATGGGTCCACTCTGCCAGCTACCAGTCCATGTACCCGCCCACTTGTCCATCTATACAACATATACACATTAATATTTAAAGTTGGCCAAAGCCGGGCGTGGTGGCTCACGCCTGTAATCCCAGCACTCAGGAGGCTGAGGCAGGAGGATTGGTGCGAGTTCGAGACCAGCCTGGGCTACAGAAGTGAGCTCAAGGCCAGCCTCAACTGCATAGTGAGACCCTGTCTCAAAAAGACAATAAATAAATAAATAAATAAATAAATAAAGTTGGCCAAAACCTTTTAAAATAAAATCCTTTTGGCTTAGCCAGCCACGCCTGGTGTTCCCTTATCATCTATCTCCCTACCAAAAAGCTCCTCTTGCCACTGTTTTCTCCCCTCTTTGGAACCTGAATCCTAATAAAAAGGTATTAACCCAGAAAAAAGAAAGTAAAATAAAATCCTTGCTTTTTGAATTACAAAGAAGGTATGTGAGTATGTATGTATGTATGTATTTGGTTGTTACAGGGTCACACTACATGGTTCAGACTTGTAATCCTCCAGCTTTCGGTTTCCCCAGTGCTGGGATTACAGGCGTGTACCACTATGCTCAGACTCTGGCCAACTCAGCCCACCCTGTGGGCCCAGCTGGCGTGGCATGTGGTGCCCAGGATCTAACTGTGGTCCCTACACCACAGCCCCTGTGCTTGCATAAGCTTGCCTAAGCAGGCGCTTTAGTCCGCTGAGCTATCTCGCCGGCCCCAAGAAGGTATGTACTTACTGAAACAAAAATCAAAATATGCCAGGCATGGTAGCACATACTTGAGAGGCTGAGGCAGGAAGGTCATTACAAATTTGAGGTCAGCCTGGGCTACATAGTAAGTTCAAGGCCAGCCTGGACTGCATGCTGAGACCCTGTCTCAAAAAAATAAAACAAATATGCTAATATTGAGGTACATTAAATAAAAATGGAAATGTCAATTAGAAACTTTATCATGTCTATACCCTGTGCTCTGAATAACTACTATGAGGACAAAAATATGCAATGTGTTAATTATTGTGGACGTACTACTCACGTGTTTGAAAAGTATCATATTGTTATCTCTTATTAAAAGTAATAAAAAATAAAGAAAAATTAAAAAATTTAAAAATAAAAAAACAGGAGATTAAAAATATAATAAAATAAAATAAAAATGAAAATCTTCCGCCATATACCCATCGCTCTGCCCCTCCCTTACCACACTCACAGTCCAGGAATAAACTTTGCATACATTACTCGGGAAGGGACAGCCTTCCAGGGAATTTTCAAGCTGGAGAGGCGCCGCAGCAGCACAAGCGCCTGCCTGGCAAGCGCAAGGTTCTGAGTCTGATCCCTGGTACTGCAAGAGAAATAAGATGATACACTAAAATAAAGGTGGATACAGGGAACACTTCCAGTGCATGCTGCACGGCCCTGCTGTTTCCACTCAACACTGCCTGGGTACCAGAAACAGTGCACAGAGGCTTCTCCGAGTTTAAGTGCGAGAAGGTTCTGGAAGGGTGGAGGCGGTGGCAGGCCGTCCTTGCTCTGCCACACCTGCTCCTTGGGGAGAGCGGATGCCATGGAGCAGAAGGGCTAGAACCCAGGACAGCATTAGGGTGGGAGATAAAGAAGGCTGCAGAATGAGGTCGGAGCGCAGGCCAGGGAGCGGCGCAGGCCTGCTTGGAATGCAGTGGGTTGCTCTCCAGCGGCCTGCAGGAATTGGCGCTGTGGTTGGACTCAGGGGCCCCCGGCCCTGCAGGCCTGGGCAGGGAAGGATCGGGCAGCTGGCAGAGGAGAGAGAAGACAGGAAGGAGGCCTTTCGGCCCAGCTCGCCGGGAGCAGACACTCTTCCCCTGGCCACCTCCCTCCAGGGCCCTTCTTGCCCACACCGCCAGTGGGCGTCGGATGCTGCCCCTGCCTCCTGTAGTGCTGACGAGACGGGCATATGCGCTCCCTCAGGGCCGCTGTCCTCCACCTTTCCTTGACGTCCTGCCCCCTGGTCTACAGCGTGTCCAGCAGTGGTGGGGTCAACCCTTACCTCAGCCAAGACCCAGGGCAGCCAGGAGCAGCTTCTCCCCGAGGCTCTGGGCACCTACTCCGGGAAGAGGTAGGTCGGAGGCTGGTCCAGCCTGAACCTCGGCCTGAAATGTAAGCAAGGCCGACTTTCCAAGGTTGTGACCCAGAGGCCTCTGCACCAGACCCTTCCCTTCCTCCTCCCTGCCTGGGACCTCCTACCTACGGAGGGAGGGTCTGCCAGGAAGAAAATACCCAGCGTCCTCCTGGGCTAACCCGGCCCGCCCACCTGAGCACTGGCCGGTGCACTATGCACCCACAGACGCAGGACAGAGAGGTCCAAGGAAGTACAGCTGCCCAGTGGGTAAGGGACGCCGCCCTTGCAGGCAGCAGCCGTAGCTACGTGGCGATTGCCTGCTAAGCACTTAGGCAACGGGGAAGAACTCTGGTCTACTCAGTCTGCCGATTGATTTGAGCCAGCCGCCAGAGTGGACACCAGGCACCCCTGGGATAAGGGACAACGATCTTGGCTGGAAGTGTTCATGCTCCGCAGGCCCCGGGCCAGCAGTCACGGAGGAGTCTGCAGAGCAGCTTTCCAAGCACTTTAGGCCACACCGAGGGTGTGCAGACCTGCATCTCCGCTCCTGCTGATGGCCTACTGATAAGGCACCAGAGAACGCTGCCGTCTCTTCTCCGCCCACGCCCACTCCTCCTCCTGTGATCCACTCTTTCCTTTACAGTTCTGGCCCTGGCCAGGGCCCCAGGGAAGGAAATCACGACAGAGCATCGAGCATCAATTCACAAATGAAACCAGTCTGCAGCGCAGCCCAGCCTGGCTGTTCCCTGCGCAGCCCCTCCGCAGCCCCACAGGCCCTGTGGCTGTTAGGCCCAGCCCCTGCCTGGTTTCAAGGCCAACTGCCGTGGCCCGGATCACCTCGCTGGTGAGGACGGTGGTGCTGCAGCGTTAGCAACTGTCTGCCCATCATCTTTTTCCTGGGGCTTTGTGGAGGGGATGACCCCTTGTGGCTCTCCTCGAAGGAGCATGAAACTAGATCCCAACAACAGCCCGGTGGCCGCCGTCCAGGGCAACGCCTGGCTCCCTCCTGCTGCCTGTTGGTCTCCTCCGTGTTTGCCATGAGGCTGAGAGCCCACCAGGCCCGCCGCAGGAACGCACATCTCCTGAGTGCTATGCCATTGTTTCCCTCAGCCGGCACTGCCCACAACTGGGCTCAGGAAGGCGGGCACTCCCTACCAGCTAGAGCAAATTGGGTGCCGGGACGTTGAGGTCTGGTTGGCATTTCCTGTGTTGGCTTTGGCTGGTGCGGCCAGGCCAGTGGGCTGCCCTCCTGACCTAAGCCAAGTCAAACAGGCCCGTCCCAGACTCCTGAGCCCACTGACTTCTGCCCTGTGCCCCGAGGGCGTCCTGTTCCGGAAAAAGGTCACTCCTCCCTCCTCGTCCACGCTGGGCAGCCTTCCCCTGCCTTGTAGGGTGCTCTGACAGCCTGTGGCCTGGCCAGCCCCCAAGCAGACTGTCCCCAAGCTGATTCCTCAGGCTCAGGACTGAAAGCTATGGGACCTGCAGATCTCTGAGCCTCGCAGGGCTTTCGGGAGGGGCCAGGCTCCTGCTCAAGAAGGGCCTCCAGGCTACTGCTGCAGGGGCTCAGCCGTGGCACCCAGGTGCTTAGATCACTAACTCCCGATTTCCCAGGGCCTGTGCTTGGTCTGTTCATGAGTAGTTGCGAGTCCTGGGCTTGGGAGCCAGCAGGAGCTCCCACCCGACGTGGAAGGGCCCGCTTCACCTGCAGCCGGCCTTCCGCTTTGCTGGCTCTGGTCCTGAGCCGTGTTTTCTTTGGCACTGGACTCCGGGACAGCAGATTGTCCAAAACAAGATGACTTCGTGATGCATATTTTCCCAAAGAGCAGAATAAGTGACACAATCGGTCCCTTTGTGTGTGGTACAGTTCCGGGCCACCCTTCCGTGGCTGTCTCCATCCCAGCCCCAGCCAGGCCACTTGGGAGACTGAAGTGCAGTTGGGCCTCTGTGGCTAGAGGTCTTAAACTGGGGTCAGGCAGGGCAGGGAGGGCACAAGGAGCCAAATCCCAACCCGAAGACCATCCGCTGGTCCACAGCAGCCCCTCTGGTCCCTCAGCCTGGGGGTGGCTGAGAGTCCCTGGGAGAAGCCGCAGGACATGCTATAGGACATACTGTGGGAATGCTGTAGAGCACAAGCCGACTCGGGCTCAGCCATGCGTCCTGACTAAGGTTCCACATGGCTGTGCACCTCAGTACCCTTGGCAGCAAACCAGGGACAATGGAGGCCGGAAGCCAGCGGGCACTGTGTCAAGGAGACTGTTCAAAAATGGCTGCTGTCTTGGTTTGGTTTGGTTTTTGAGATATACTGTAGGGTAGTCTTGAACTCACTATGTAGCTCAGGATGGCCTCAAACTCTTGGTGACTCCCCTGCTTCAGCCTCCTGAGTGCTGGGATTACAGACCTGTGCCACCACACCTGGAAAATGGCACCGTTCCCATAGCTAGCACTCTCATAGAGTTGACTAGGCAGATGCTGAGCAGTTGGCAGAGTGGCCCCAGGCCAAGGTTAGACCACATCTGGAACTAACTGAGACCCTGTGCCTCTTGCCAATGGTGGCTTCTTTGGCCCCAGGCTGGCTTTGCACTGCTGTCCCCCTGAGGAGGCTGAGGGCCGGGCTGGCTCTCCTGAATCACCTGCCCTGTGGCCAGTGGAACTTGTGCCAGTGTAGGTGGGCTTGTGGGCACTGGGACCTAGAGCCCTGTGGTGGCAGTCTCTGCTCCTTGCAGGGCAGGCAGGGTGCACTGGAGCAGCACAGGCTCTGCCACACCAGGCTCCCACGTGGCCAGAAGTCTGCCAAGTTGGGGGCGAGGGAGGAAAAGGATCCTGATTCCCTGCGCTGCTTCATGGGAGAAGCAATAAGCATAATTTTTCTGGAAACTTTGAGTGATATTGGTCAAGAGAGAAAGGAGTGAGCCGGGCATGGTGGAGCCTGCCTATAATCCCAGGACTTGGGAGGCTGAGGCAGGAGAATTGGTGCAAGTTGACACCAGCCTGAGCTGCACAGTGAGACCCTGTCTCGAGTGAGAGATAAAGAAGTGTCTATCACTTTGATGGGAAGTTCCTCTTCTGATACTTTCCCTTAGGCATCCATATCTGAAATACGGAGCCAGGCTAGGTTTCAAGATCTGCAAAAATGTCTTCAGGCCTCTTATTTCACTTAGAATAGGTAACAAACACTCAAACAGAAAATGCTTTGCTGTCCAATGGTAAGAGAACAGTTAAGCAAAATTACCCTACTTCCATCTCTCCTAGGTACTGTACAGCAAGCACTGAAAATTATGTTTAGGAAAAAGAATGTTTAATGACACAGCAACATCCAATTAAAAAATCAGGATACTTAACTAATGACAAGGCCTGTTCTCATGCTAAGAAAACCAGTTATGTCTGAAAAAAAAAACAAACAAACAAACCTGACACTCAATGAAATATTTCTTTTCTCTTTTTTTTTTTTTTTTTTTAGACAGGGTCTCGCCATGCAGTTCAGGCTGGCCTTGAGCTCACATTTGTAGCCCAGGCTGGTCTCGAACTTGCACCGATCTTCCTGCCTCAGCCTCCCCAGTGCTGGGATTACAGGCATGCACCAGCACACCCAGCTGAAATATTTCTTTTTAAGTATGTAACTTTTTACTCTATATATTTGGTGCAGGGTCTTGCTACATAGCTAGGACTCATAGTGATCCTCCTGCCTCAGCCACCGGAGTGCTGGGATTACAGGCGTGCACCACCAGTCGCAGTTTCAGCAGCAGGCACTGAGCACTAGGAAGATCACCAACCTATCTCTTCAGCCCAACAGAATGAAATATTATTTGGCCATAAAAAGGAGTGGGATTCTGATCCATTGTACACCGTGGATGAAAACGTGCCAGACAGGATGTGTGACACAAGCCAGCCAGAGGGAGCAAGTGTTGGATGAGGGGCCTAGAGGAGTCACCTTTGTAGAGACAGGAAGTAGAAGCTTTCTCAGGCTGGGAGCAATTTGCTATTTATTGGGAGCAAAGATCCATTTGGGATGACAAAAATTTCTGGAGATGAGAGGCGGTGATGGTCACACAGCTATGCCAATGTACTGAAACATACAATTAAACACGGATATGATGGCTAGTTTTATTGTATTATTATTATTTTGTCTTGCTATGCAGTTCAGGGTGGCCTTGAGCTCACTTTTGTAGCCCAGGCTGGTTTCGAACTCACACTGGTCCTCCTGCTTCAGCTTCCCAGTGCAAGGATTATAGGCATGTGCCACCATGCCCAGCTGTGATGGCTAATTTTATGTGATTTTACCACAATTTAAATTTACAGGGGCTGGGGATATAGCTCAGTAGAATAAGCACTTGCCTGGTAAGCACAGGGTCCTGAGTTCAATCAAATAAATAAATAAATAAATTTACAAGGCTTGGCCAGATAGCTTAGTGGACTAAAGTGCCTGCAAACAGGTGCCAGGGCCTTGGGGTCCCAGGCCTGCCATGCCTATTGCCTCCCTAGGGCACAGAGACAGCGATTGAGACTGGGCGTGGCAGCGGACTCCTGTAATCCCAGCATTTGCGAGGCTGTAAACAGCAGCATCACTGAGTCTGACGTACCTAGTGAGGCGGCTTTTGGGTTAGCTCAGTGGCTTCAGTGCTTGTGCCGACAATCCCAGTCAGGCACAAGGGAGAGCCGTTCAATCTCCAAAACCCACCCTTAAGGCCGGCTGAGCCAGTAAAAAAAGAAGAAAAAAGGAGCTGGGCGTGGTGGCGCACGCCTGTAATCCCAGCACTCCGGAGGCTGAGGCAGGAGGATCGGTGAGAGTTCAAGACCAGCCTGGGCTACAAAAGTGAGCTCAACACCAGCCTGAACTGCACAGCGAGACCCTGTCTCAAAAAGACAAAAAAAAAAAAAAGAAGAAGAAAAAAAATCCTCATTTACCTAGTGAGACCCTCTACACCTTGTACACCCTGTTCTAACTACAAAATAAATACACACACACATACATAAGTTTACAGATTACGGGGAAATATCTCAAAATGTTCTTAATGAGGGTTTTGTGCGAGGGGTTGTGAGTGATCTTTTTATTCATTTTAGTTCTCAGCATTGTCCCTTCAGGGAGGGCGTTTTCACTTCGTTTTGTTTGTTGTTCGTTTTAAGGGCGCCTGCTCCAGCATCTCGCAGCTGCGGGCCGGGTGGGGCTGGCCAGGGCCGCCAGGTCCAGCTGCAGCCTGGGGGAGGCTGCGCGAACGGCGCCCCCGCCGCTCCGCACTGCACCGGCCTTGCCAGGCACCCTCTCCCCAGCAGCCAGCCTGAGGGCCCGCCCGGGTGCGTATGTGGCTCTCGGTGCCCAGGTCGCCTTCCGGCTCTGGCCCCCACCCCGCAGCCCAGCTGCAAAAGCTGCAGCCTCAGCCCCGTCGGCCAGGAGGCCGCGGAGGAGCCCCCGGAGCTCCAGGCGCACGGGGCCCTGGGCGGTGCGGTCTCCCCTGATGCCCCGCCGCGGAGCTCCGGCTCTGGGCTGTGTGGGGAAGGGAGCTGGGCAGGTCTGTGGGACGTGTGCCCGAAGGCCAGCTCCCAGGGGACGAGGGGCGGTGGTGGGAGGAGGGGGAGGAAGTCGAGCCTCTTGGGAGCGCTGGGCCGGCCGTGGGCAGAGGCGGCACCGCGCCGGCTCCGGGCTTTCCCACGCGGCGCCCGCCCTGCTCTCCATGCGGCGGGCTCTTCAGGTGGAGCCTGGGACCGGCAGAAGCGTCCTCCCCGCTGCCCTGCCAGGAGACAGGCCTGGCGCAGTGTGCAGAGCCCGGCCGGCCGCCCTCCCGGAAGGCTGTGCAGCTCAGCTTCGCCCTCCACTCCAGGGTCGTCTGCGGGCTCCCCAGTGTTGAGGCAGGGACGCAGAGTTTCAGCCCCGGCACCCTAAAGGGCACTCTGAAGGCCTCGGGCTCTGACTGCGCAAGCCTGGCCTCAGTTTGGCCCCTCAAGGTCATTCCTCCCACTCCAACCAGAAGGCACTGACCTTTGGGAACCAGGGAGCAGGCTCTGCGGGCAGAAGCCGGGCTCTCCGGGCGCAAGGTGAAGGCCATGACACTGACACCTGTGAGCCCGAGTGGCATAGTGGTCCTCGATGTGGAGGTGCCTGGCCACGTTTCCTCTCCTTGGGGCACTGAGGATGGAGCCCAGGGGTTTTGCACTGAGATGCACTCCCATGAGTTTAGGCTTCTACCTGAGGCCCCCACATTTCTGGGATTACAGGCATATGCCGTTGTGCGTGGCCTTCGCTGTGATTCTTATTACCAGACCCCAAAAAGTGAAATCAAGAAGAACCTTCTGACTTCAGCTCGTAGCCGTTTCCGCTCCCTAATTTCTGCTCAATGCAGGGAGCACACTTTAGGATACCACTCGCCCTCCACATCACACGTGTAGGCCCAAAACCAGCTGATCAAACTACCCTCTGAAGTGAGGCAAACGCCATCGGTTGCTGGCACGTTCCTGGTTACAGGCATCAACTCAGGGATGAAAATTCTTCCTGGGACACAGGGAGCCTGGTGGGAGCAGGTGCTGTCTGCAGGTCAGTGGCTGAGGGTCATTGCTGCCCTGGAGTGCCAGAAAGCTGCTGGGAGCTCAGACTCTGGAGTCCTGCCAGCGGCGGTTCCAGCAAGGGTGAGTCTCTGGCCAGTGCAGTTACTTAGAGCAACATTGGCATTAAGCTGGGCATTGTGGCATATGCCTGAAATTTCAGCTACTTGAGGCTGAAGCTGTCAAATCACAAGTTCAAGGTCAGCCTGGGAAACTCAGCAAGACTTTGTCTCAAAAAAAAAGGGGGTGTGTGTGCTGGGGAGACAGCTCCGAGGCAGGAGTGCCTGCCTGGAAAGTGCAAGGTCCTGAGTTTGAACCCTGGTCCCCCAAATGAATAAATAAATAATAAAAAGGGGATGTGGCTCCGTGGCAGAGTGCCCTAGGTTCAATCCAAACTGCTGGAGGGGAGCCGAGAAGGGAGATTGACAGGGAGAGAGAGAGAGAGAGAGAGAGAGAGAGAGAGAGAGAGAGAGAGAGAGACACCTGAATTCATGATCGTTCACTTGCCAGGCAGGCACTTGTGCCACGGAGCTATCTCCCCAGCCCCCAGCTTTTCACAAAGAATTTTTGAACTTTTTTCAATGAGCAATGAGCATCCAAACCTACTACTTTACAATAGTAGTACCATGTTTTAAAATATTTAAGATGGTGTATCTTTTCAGTAGTCACAGTTACTGCCATCGCCACCAACGGACAAGATCCCTGAATGTGTGGGGCCGACTAGAAGCTAACGGCACGACTTCTAAATCCGAGCTTGTCACTTTTAATGTTCAGTGCTGCTGCTCCCAAGGCCAGGGAAGTAGCTGATTCCACATTGCTTTGTACACGATCGCAGGCTGTATTCCTTTTTGTCTGCCTGTATGCTGGGTGGAGCAGAGCTGCCAGGTGTAGGATCACTGACCTGCTGAGTACAAGGCGCCTACTTTATCAGCCTGATGTGGACATGAAAAAGAGGAGGAGTTTATTTTTTATTTTTTTTCTTGTTTCAGAACCTTTGTTTGTTTGTTTATTTTTTTATGGCTGGCTCAGCCTGCCCTCAGGGCAGGGCTGGCGCAGCATGTGGTGCCGGGGATCAAACCGTGGTCCCAAGCTTTCCTAAGCAGGCGCTTTAGACCACTGAGCCATCCTGCTGGGCCAAGAGGGGGAGTTTAGAATTAAGCAAAAGTCAAAGTCCTCTAAAGTGGAAGGGAACCCTCTCTCATTGTCGAATTTCTTCTTCTACACTAGCTGCTTTCTATTTTCAGTGTGGAGGTTGGCATGAAGGTGCTCAATAAAGATGGGTTGCATATTTAATTGCTTATGTAGACCAACTGTTGGCCCAGTAGGGAATATTAGTAAGGTAAGCATTTTCTAACTGTATGCCCTCTGGTACCACTGCTTGTGTCTGTCCTTAGAATTTCCCTTCAGATTCCTGGTAATGGGCCATGTGCAAGTGGCAGGGAAACAGAGCCAGATTCCACAAAAACCGAAATCCACATTGGGACCAAAAAAAGAGAGCAAGCATCGTTTCATACTTTAGCAGAAACAACCAAACAATAAACTACGTTAGCTGAGAATCGGGCTGGACTCCTTGGAGGACACAAGTGAACCTTAGCCAAGACCCAAGTAACTCAGAGTTAGCTAAAGGAGAGTACACTGAGAGGGAGAGGCCGGGCCCTCAGGCAGGGCCGGGCCTACAAGCCTGCATCCACTTGTTCTCAGTCATCAGCTCATTTGCTTTCTCCCTCACTCTAGACTTGGCTCTGCCTGCTTCTTTAAAGCAGTCACCTAACGTTCTTATAATCAGATAAGCTCTCCTCCTGAGGTAGGCAAAGTGGCCGGTGACTCCAGAGCCACCTTCTAGAGCAGATAGTCCAGATTTGCTTTCTCCAGAGTCTATTGAGCAAGCTGCAGAGGAGAGGTCTGAGTGGCTTTGCTATGTGGGTGGTCCTGGGTGGTCTGCGAGGCCCATGGTTAGGGCGCTTGGGACACCAAGAGGTATGGCGGCGATCGACAGTTCCCCTGAAATCACATGGGACAAGGAGAGGCAGTTCCCAAAGGAAAGAGGGTCGGAGCAGACAAAAACAACAGGTGTCCGTGACAATAGCACTTGTTCTCAGGTTGCGTAGAGACATGACTTAGCCACCAAAACAATCAGTGGGGGATGAAAACGGTGGTGTGTTCACATGGCCAACTGCGGAATCAAAGCCCTTCAGGAAAAGGAAGTGATCTTATGGTCTAAGGGAGATTCCTTAAAACAGCACAAGAAAGACGCACGTGTTTTGACCAGGAACCCCCCAATGTTGTCATCGCCGTCACCTCATCTCCGTGTTAAGTTCAGGAAACCTATTTGAGAAGTTTCCAGTTATGTACAATGTTGAAAATTGGCATGCTTCTGGAAAGTCTGAAGGATTTTCAGTGTTATCTCACTCCCGGATCAGAAAAGAGCCCAAAGAAGGATTTCTTAGTTTGTCTTTTTTTCTCACAAATAACCTTTGTCCTGATCATAAATAACATCCCTTAATTATGGTCTTGTGGAACACCTGGCGTTTTGCATCCAGAACAGCACGAATAAAAGTTAAAGTCACTTAGCATTTATTAGAAGTGGGTGTGGCCACAAGTGATAGAAAGCCCAGAATAGTAATGGCTTTGAGAAGCCTGAAGTTTATTTTACATGAAGTCCAAAGATAAACAGTCCAGCTGGCACATGGGAACTCTGCCTTTCAGAGCGCCCAGGGAGCTGCATGCCTGCCAGCTCGCCCTTCAGGAAGAGCAGGGACGCAGCAAGCGTGACAATGGGGGGAAGGGCAGGCAGCACATCCCTGCCCTGGGGGGAAGCAGTGCCCCAGTGCAAGCCATCTCCTTGTCAAGAACACTTCCACCAGGCCAAATTTACCTGCTAGGCAAGCGAGGATATGCAGGTTTTATTTATTCAAGGAGGCTAGGGGCTGGGGAGATAGTTCAGTCGAATAGGCGCCTCCCTGGCAAACTCAAGGGCCTGAGTTCAGTCCTCAGCTGAAATTCTACAACTATAGAAATGGGGAAGGACTGGAATGTGCCTCTCGGGTAGGTGGAGCCTTGTACCCACAAGGGCATCACACAATTAAAAAGTGGGGGACTAGTTGGAGGGAAACCTATGATTATACTATACAGACAGTCACTGTTAACATATACCTCCTGATCATGAGATGTGTGTGTACACACCACATACAGACTCACAAATGTACATATAAACTTATGTATTTATGTATATATATATGTATATATACAATTTCTAAGTATGGAGATCCTGTTAAATACATCATTTTTCTTGCACCTCATTTTTTAAATGAATTACAAACTTTTGTCTCTTTTAAATGTCTATTTCATTTATTTATTTATTTTTTGTCTTTTTGAGACAGGGTCTCGCTATGCAGTTGAGGCTGGTCCTGAGCTCACTTTTGTAGCCCCCAGGCTGGTCTCGAACTCGCATCAATCCTCCTGCCTCAGCCTCCCGAGTGCTGGGATTACAGGCATGCGCCACCACGCCCGGCTAAATGTCTATTTTAGATATGCGTGGTGGTACACAATAATAATTTCAACACTCAATTCAAAACAGAACAAAACAAAAAACTAGAGAGATATAAGACAAAAATTCAAAACACTCAGGAGGCTGAAGTGAGAGAATTGCTGGGCGCTCAAGATCTGCCTGGACAGAGGGCTGGCCAAATAGCTTAGCGGATTAAGGCCCCTGCAAGCCTTAAGCACAGGGACCAGGGGCTGATTCCCGGGCTCCCCGTCCCCTGGGGTGCATTGAGACAGCAACTGAGGCTGCGTGTGTTAACGCGTGCCTGTAATCCTAGATCTTGGGGTGCCGCAAGCAGGTGGATCATTAGGAGTCTGATCTGGAAGTGAGACTCTAAACATCCTGGAGATCCTTCCCTAAAATACAAAAGAAAAAAATCTGCCTGGACTGTGTAGAGAGATAGTATCTTAAACAAACAAATTTTTTTTCTTTTTTTTGTCTTTTTGAGACAGTTTCTCACTATGCAGTCCAGGCTGGCCTTGAGTTCACTTTTGTAGCCCAGGCTGGTTTCGAACTCGCACTGATCCTTCTGCCTCAGCCTCCTGAGTGCTGGGATTACAGGCGTGCCCCACCACACCCGGCTCAAACTGTTTTTTAAACCTTTAAAAATTCTTTTAAAAATCTATTTTAACATTGAATCCCTTACAGTTATTAAGATATTGGCATGCTCCTGTAATCCCAGTGCTTGGGAGGCGGAAAACAGGAGGCTAACTGCGAGTCCGATTTGTGTCGTGAGACCCTGTAGTCCCTTCATGTGCTAAATACATAAAAAAAAAAAAAAACCAAGATACTTTCAAAGAGATTATGGGGCTACAGGGGAAATGGATCAGTGGTGTACAGTGTGCCTAAGGAGAGTCACCTAGAGAGAAAACATTCTCTTGGGCTTTCACAGAGAGCAAACTGGTCAAGCAATGGCCATGACTCATCCAGATGGCTGACACTGACAACAGTTCTACAAAGAACTGTACATGGTTCCAAAGTAAACCCTGAGGGGATCTGGCTGACCTTGGAAGGTACAAAAGTTCCATGTTTTATTATACAGGTCTTGCTTTAACTTGCCCTTAACCACCCAGCAGAAAAGTTTAACCACGAGGCGTAAAACATAAAGCTAGATTAGTATGCTGAGCTGTAAAAGGCTTAAATCACCAGCTTCCATCATTGCCAGTTTTGCCAATAACGCACTGTGATTATGGAACATTAGATTATGTATACAACTACTTTCTCTTAGTTCAGTGAGAAGAAATCTTTTTGTACCAATAATGATTAGAAAAATTATCATGTCTATACCGTGTTCTGTATAACTACTAGGAGGACAACAATATGCACTGTGTCAAATACTGGAAATGTACTACTAATGTGTTTTGAAACTGTCACATTGTTATTTCTTTTTTTTTTTTTTTTTTTTAAATTTTTGAGACAGGGTCTCACTGTGCAGTTCAGGCTGGCCTTGAGCTCACTTTTGTAGCCCAGGCTGGTCTCGAACTCACAACGATCCTCCTGCCTCAGCCTCCCAAGTGCTGGGATTACAGGCGTGAGCCACCACGCCCGGCTCCTGTTATTTCTTATTAAAACAATAAAAAAATAGAAAAAAACACAAGATACTGACCACTGCAAATGTAATATTTTATTTTACTTTATTATTATTATTTTTTGGGGACTGGGGTTTGAACTCACAACCTTGCATTTGCCAGGCAGGCACTTATGCCACAGAGCTATCTCCCCAGCCCCAATGTAATATTTTACGATTTTCTTTTAAACATATGTTTTTATTTTATAAGTTTGGTTTTTAAAGTGTTTTGTATCTTTTGGTAGTCTGGGGATGTGACCCAGGAATGAGGTGTTTGCCTGGCATGGAGGAGGTGCTGGATTGAATCACCAACACTACCAGGAAGGAGCTTTAGCCATTTATTATGAATCAGTTATACACAAACAGGAGACAACAGAGAAATGTCATCTTTTTTCTAACGTAATCTTCCCCAGCCTGCTGTTGGGGTTCAGTGACAAATGGTTCTACCTCCTTCAGTAGTGGTCTAATAGCAAAACCAAACAAGTTAATGTCAGTAAAATCCAGAATTTATTCAGATTTTACCAGCTGTGCATGTACACACTCTCTCTCTCTCTCTCTCTCTCTCTCTGTGTGTGTGTGTGTGTGTGTGTGTGTAGCTCTAGGCAACCATGAGTAACCACTACCACAGTCATCAAGAAACTTAAGTATGAGGCTGGGGGGATAGCTCAGTGGAATAAGCGTTTGCCTGGCAAGCGCAGGGTCCTGAGTTCAACCCCCGGTACCACCAAAAAAAGAAAAAAAGCGTGAAAAAGAAACTTAACTGTACAGTCCCAAGATCCTTTCCTCAACTCCTGGTTTGTCTTTTACCTAACTCCTAACCCACTTTATGGCCGGCTCAGCCCGCCCCGAGTGCAGTGCTGGCGCAGCATGTGGTGCCGGGGATCGAACCGCGGTCCCTGCAGCCGCCTAAGCTTTCCTCAGCAGGCGCTTTAGACCACTGAGCCATCCTGCCGGGCCCCAGCCTCTATAATTATTCTATGTCACAAATGTTACATGAACAAAATTATGTAGTACTGCATGTAAGATTAGTTTTTTGTTTTGTTTTGTTTTCAGCACACTTTCCCTGATGTTTCTCTAAGATGTCTGACGTAGCAATGCTTCATTTCTTTTTAGTGCTGAGTAGTGTCCCACCATTTAGATAGACTGCACAACTTTGTCTGAACTTTCACCAGCTGGCTGACATTTGAGTAGTTTCCTGTCTTTGGTTATTATGACTAAAGCTTCCACGAACTTTCACGTACAAGTTCCTATTTGGACATTCTTTCTCTGAGAAAAATGATGAAGAGTGTAATTCATAGTTTTGAAAGAAATTGCCAGAATAATTTCTGAAGTGCTGATATGCAGCTTGCCTTTTACGCTTCCCAAAAGGTTCACAACAGCTCCGCTAACCCTTAAGCGTTTCCTGTGTTGTTACTCATTAAATATGGCCACTGTACTGTAGTGGCCTAGATCAATCTGCTATTTTTTTTTTTTTTTTTTAACATTTAGGCTCACTTGGTTTGTTTCTTTGTTTTTCCTTTACAGTGTCTCACTGCACAGCTTAGACATGGAGCAAACCTCCTGTTTTCAGCCTCCCCAGCTCTGGTGTTACAGGTGTGCACTGCCGTGCCTGCACTCTGTCGCTGGCTCAGCGCATGGCATGTGGTCCCAGGGGTGCTTAACATGACTTTTTAAAATGGTCGTGTTGTGCTGGGCATGGTGGAGCTCGGCTGCAATCCCAGCACTTGGGAAGCTGAGGCAGCAGGGTCAGTGTGAGTTCAAGACCAGCCCGGGCTACGAAAGTGAGCTCAAAGCCAGCCTGAACTACAATAACAAGACCCTGTCTCAATAAGACCAAATAAATAAATACATACATACATACATACATAAAATTTTAAAAAATGGCCGTGTTTAAGATAATGTTCAATTAGATTAGAAATAGGCAAACTTTACAATAAAATAGAGGGCCCCCAAATAGGCTCACACATTACAGAAAATGGGCATATGAATGGTGACATTACGCATCACTGAAGAATGAACAAGTTGGATTGTCACTTTTTACCCTGCATAAAAGTAAGTCCTAATTATAAGTTCACAATTTTAGGTGCTCAAAGGGACTGGAGGTGTAGCTCAGTGTGAGAGTATTGGCCCAACAGGCAAAAGGCCCTGGATTCAGTGCCAAGCATTAGTTATTACTTTTTTTTTTAATTTTTTAAAGAGAATACAAAATAATGACATAAAAGAATTAGAAATGATACAGAATTTCACTAAACAAATTAATATGACTTTGGTAGTGTTTGTTGCATTGCATGCAAAATTGGAGAAAGAAAAAAAAAAAGAAAGTGAGTGCCAGGCATGGTGGCGCACGCCTGTAATCCAGCACTTGGGAGGCTGAGGCAGGAGGATTTACATGAGCTCAAGACCAGCCTGGGCTACAAAAGTGAGCTCAAGACCAGTCTGAACTGCACAGCGAGACCCTGTCTTACAAAGACCAAAAAAAAAAAAAAAGGAAAAAAGACAAGAAAACAAAAAAAAGTCAAGCATTGACTGCTCTTTTCTATAGACCAGCAGAAATCCACAGTACAACTGTCCTGCTTACATACATAAATTTATCTCCTTTTCCTCTCCTATGCTGAGGGCTTTCAGGTTAGCTCCGTGGTTTAAGTGCCTGCGCGGGCTGTCCCAGTCAGATATAGGAGAAAGCACTCTGATTCCCAGACCCACCTTTACAGCAACCTGAAACTGAAAAAAAATCCTCTCCTCCTGGCCTTCTTACATCAGCAATTCCCTCCTTTTGAGCAGGTTCACTCCCTTTTCATAGTATCTATTGCATCCTTCATATTTTATTTAGTTTTTCAAGTTCTTACACTAAGGAGACAATATGATGTTTGCACATAGGAGTCTGATTTATTTCACTTCAGAGTACGGTCTTGGAGCTGGGAAGATAGCTCAGTGGAATAAGTCTTTGCCAGGCAAGTGCAAAGTCCTGAGTTTGATTCTTTTAAAAGTCTCATATTCATCCTTTTTATAGCTGAATAACATTTCACTGTGTAAAAATATCACATCTTTTTATGTAGAAAATTTGGCAGAATTTTATTGGAAAGATAGTAATACTGCGGCCCGGCAGGTTGGCTCAGTGGTCTAAGGCGCCTGCTTAGGAAAGCTTGGGCTGCTGCAAGGACCGCAGTTCGATCCCCAGCACTACATGCTGTGCCAGCCCTGCCCTCAGGGCAGGCTGAGTGGGCCATAAAAATAAATAAACAAACAAAAGTAAATAAAAAATAAATTAATTTTAAAAATTACATTAAAGAAGATAGTAATACTTCACAGGTGAATTTGATTTAATCTTATCCCACTCAGAATTATCACTAAAGTTGGTTTAGACATTTATCTGCACATCTTCCTTATTCACGGCTCAGTTGCTGGGCATCTGGGTTGCTGCGAGGCTCAGCTGTGGCAAATTGTGCTGTTACAAACCTGGGTGCACAGGAATCACTGTGATGTGAGGCATTCAATTCTTCTGGAAAAATATCCAGGAGGGGAACAGCTGGGTTGCATGGGGCCTCCACTCCGAGCTTTGTGAGGAATGTCCGCACTGACTTCCATACGGTTGTACAGTCAGCACTTGCGCCAACAGTGGAAAAGAGCCCCTTTCTCCCCACAACCCCTCCTGTTAATTTAAAAAATACAATACTTATGAGAAAACATAGGGGATTATAGGTGACTATATATATATATATATATATATATATATATATATATATGACTTTTTTTTTTTGAGACAGGGTCTCGCTATGCAGTTGAGGTTGGCCTTGAGCTCACTTTTGTAGCCCAGGCTGGTCTCGAACTCGAACCAATCCTCTTGCCTCAGCCTCCCGAGTGCTGGAATTACAGGTGTGAGCCACCACACCTGGCTATATATATATGACTTTTGATGAGAAATTTTTTTAAACTAATACACAAAGGGCATTCACAATAAAAACAAGATTAACATATTCGAGCAGGTTTAAATCAAGAATTCTATTCAAAGATATTTTACAGCCACACCTGTGTCCACTAATGGGAAGAATTGCCGCAGTTATCTTATAGGTAAAGTCCTGCTTTAGAAAACGACTCCTCCAGAGACGGTGTGGTGGCACACACGTGTAATCCCAGCACTTGGGAGGCTGAGGCAGGAGGATTAGTGTGAATTACATGGCCAGATGCTGTCTCCAACAGGCAACTATCCCTTCAAAGGAGGGGAGGGTTCCAGCTTCTTGGGAGGATGAGGTGGCAAGACCACAAGTTCAAGGTCAACCTGAGCAACTTTCCCAGACCCTGTCTCTAAAATATAAAAGGGCTAGCTAGCTAGCTCAGTCTCCCCCAGTTTCTTTCTTTTTTTTTTTTTTTTGTGGGACCAGGGTTCGAACTCACGACCTTGCACTTGCCCAGCAGGCACTTGTGCCTCGGAGCTATCTCCCCAGCCCCTCTCCCAGTTTCATACTACAGACAAAACAATTCCTTCAGAGAGCAAGGGCAGCCGCAGCCTCCCGGCGCGCTGAGCTCATGCATGTGCCCCGTGCCTGGCCCCGATGCTCCTGCTGTTCTTCTCTTTCCTGTCAGCACACGCGAGCTCTGCAGGTGGCAGCTCACCCCGTGGCTCATCCCTGTGGCCTGTGCTGTGGCACAGGCGCTGCCCTTGGCCTGTGGAGCCTGCAGTGTGAGCTCTGGAGGAGCACTGCTCTGACGCCCTGCCTCGTCTCCTCCTCCCCAGGACCTGCCTGCAGGAGCTGGCTGTCACCTGCTCTGTATCAAGAAGGGGGGACCTGGGACGTGGCTGCGCACCCAGGTGGCTCCCAGCGCTCAGGGCGGAGCGTGCCAATGGGCACTGCGGGCTGAGGCAGGAGAGGCAGCCATGAGCCTCCTTCCTGTGAAGGAGGTGAAGTCCCCAACATGAGCACTGAGCCAGCCCCACAGTTGGGGTGTACCTATGTTTTGGGGTGACGTCCCAGATGGAACCCCCTGCAGGTTGTGTCTTCAGCAAGGCTGCGCAGAGTCAGACTGCTCTGGTGGGTCCCACTTGAGGAGCGCTGGCAGGAGAACCCCTGAAAGCCTTGAAATACGGAGCTGGAGACCCGGCAAGCTACACTGTGAAGGTGGCTGGGCGCGGGCTGGTGGGGGGGAGCTCAGAATCTTGGGAGTGCAAGGGACAGGAAAGCCCCAAGTGGGGGAGCAGGGGGGAGAAGAGAGTTCTGGGGGGGAGGAAGGGGTGCAGCAGGAGGGAGAGATGAATGGCCTGGGGGAAGTAGGAAGAGGAGGGGCAGGAGGAAGAAGAAAAGTCTGGAAGGGAAGAGGAGGAGGTGCAGCAGCAGCTGGAGGGAGGAGGAAGCCCAAGCCCAGAGAAGAGGAGGCTTCGGTGTTGCTGGAGGAACTTGCCTATAATCTGGAGAAAGAGGAGTGTGTAGCCCAGGAGGAACACAAGGTGGAGGATGAGGAGGAGGAGGAAGGGGTGGAGGGGGAGGGGGATGG
>PVJA010030229.1:0-25932 GCA_004027025.1 Myocastor coypus | reverse complement strand
TTTTTTTTTTTTTTTTTTTTTTGAGACAGGGTCTCGCTATGCAGTTGAGACTGGTCCTGAGCTCACTTTTGTAGCCCAGGCTGGTCTCGAACTCGCACCAATCCTCCTGCCTCAGCCTCCCGAGTGCTGGGATTACAGGCGTGAGCCACCACGCCCGGTTTTAAATTTCTTTTTTTAAAATTTTATTTATTTATTTTATTTATTTATTTTATTTATTTTTTTCTTGTTTCAGAACCTTTGTTTGTTCACTCATTTTTATGGCCGACTCAGCCCACCCCGAGGGCAGGGCTGGCACAGCATGTGGTGCCAGGGATCGAACTGCGGTCCCTGAAGCTGCCCAAGCTTTCCCAAGCAGGCGCTTTAGACCACTGAGCCATCGCTCCAGACCCCTTAATAAGAAATAACAATTTGACAGTTTCAAAACATGTTAGTAATACATTTCCAAAATTTGATACAATACATATTGTTGTCCTCCTATTAGCACAGAGTATAGACATTATAATTTTTCTAATCACTATTGGTATGAAATTTTTTTTCTCACTGAACTAAGAGAAAGTAGTTGCATACATAATCAAATGTTTGATAATCACAGTGGATTATTGGTAAAACTGGAAATGTTGGAAGTGGTTGATTTAAGCCTTTTATACCTCAGCATTCTAATCTAGCTTTCCGTTTTATGCTTTATGGTTAAACTTTTCTGCTGGGTCATTTAGGGCAAGTTTAAGCAAGACCTGTATAGCAAAACATGTAACTTTTGTATCTCCAAAGGTCAGTCAAATCCCCTCAGGATTTGCTTTGGAATTATGTACAGTGTTTTGTAGAACTGTTGTCAGTGTCAGCCATCTTGATGAGTCATTGTTTGACCAGTTTGCTCTCTGTGAAAGCCTGAGAGAATGTTTTCTCTCTAAGTGCCTCTCCTTAAGCACACTATATATCTTCAATCCCTTTCCTCTTTAGCCCCAAAATCTCCTTGAACAGAAGATTTGGGAGACTACCGGGTTATAGGATGTTATAGCACAGGTTCTCCTATGTCCTGAGTCCTCACTGACCTGGAAGGGTTAAGACCAAAGTATTGGCTATCCTTGTAGTCCTTGTTTTTCTCCAATTTTTGGTCTATAAACTCATATTCCCAACCCTCAAGAAGAGAAGCCTAGTGATACTATTACTCCATAACATAGGTACTTGAGCATAACATCGCTGTCTTTCTGAATATCAAACATCTTAGACTTAACTTGGAATTGGTTATTTTCTATCAATAGTTGCTAGTCTAGTAAATCCCTATAGAATGTGATAAAAGCAGTTACACATTTTTACACATTTAGAAATCTAAGTAGGGGCCCAGTGGGATAGCTCAGTGGTCTAAAGCGCCTGCTTGGGAAAGCTTGGGCAGCTTCAGTGACCACGGTTTGATCCCTGGCACCACATGCTGCGCCAGCCCTGCCCTCGGGGTGGGCTGAGCCATCCATAAAAATGAGTAAATAAACAAAGGTTCTGAAACAAGAAAAAAAAATAAATAAAATTTTAAAAAAGAAAAGAAATCTAAGTATATACAAAATTGTAGGTGGCCAATCCTATGACGTTTTTCCTAGTCTCTTACTCTCACTTAATACCCTTTTTTGTTTTCTTGTAAACCAACCATTTACTTGAGAGAGAGTATAGCAGTAAGTGAAATTGCATTGGAAGCAGTACATATCTAAAAGATCAGAATGACAGGCATTCCAAACATATTTTTACTGTTACACATTGCTATCCTCAGTGTCAAAAATATTTTGGAGTTTCCTAGCAGCATTATCTAATTGATCCCATGTATTTAAGTGAATGGATTTGCCCCTGCTGTGTTTTCTATGTTTAACCCTTAAGTCTTTGATTTCCATTCAGCTGTGTTATGCCTCCCCGTTTTTATTTCTTCTTTTGAGTTCTTACACTAGGGAGACTATACAATATTTACACATGTGGTTCTGGTTTATTTCACTTATGAGTATATTTTCAAGATACATCCATGTATATATGAAGTCTTCTAGTTTATCATTTTTTATACCTGAGTAATATTCCATTGTATAAAAATATCACATCTTTTTCAACCATTCTTCATATGATGGGCATTTTGGTTGTTTCCAAGATTTGGCTATTACAAATTGGGCTGCTATAAACATAGGTGCACAGATATTGCTATGTATGATGTTTCAGTTCTTCTGGGAAAATTCCCAGTAGAAGGATAGCTGGGTTGAATGGGATTTCCAGTCCTAGTTTTTTTTAAGGAGTCTCCACACTGCTTTCCATAATGGATGCACCAATCTGCATTTCCACCAGCAGGGAAGAAGTGTTCGTTACTCCTCACAGCCTCTCCAACATTTGTTGCTGGTTCACTTCTTTATGTTAGCCATTCTTTCTAGGGTGAGATGGTATGTAAGTGTTGTTTTAATTTGCATTTCACAGATGGCTAGTGATGTGGAGAATTTCTACATGTATTTATAGGCTTGCTGAATTTCTTCCTCTGAGAAGTGTGTGTTCACCTCAGATGCCCATTTCTGGATTGGGTCTTTGAATTTTGAGACCCTAATAATTTTTAGTTCTTTATAAATTCTAGATAGAAGACCTTTGTCTGAATATTTATTAGTTAAAATCTTTTTGAAATTTTTGGGTTGTCTTTTCATTCTGTTGGTAATTTCTTTTGAGGTTAAAAAAAATTCTTAGCTGTAGGAGGTCCCAGTTGTTGATTCCTTCAACTATTAAATGTGCGTTTTTATTTTGTCCATGAATTCTTTGCCTGCCCCAATGTCTTCCAGATTTTCTCCCACTTTTTCTTCCAGCATATTTAATATTTTTCTTTTAATATTTAGAACTTTAATCCATTTTGACTGTACTTTACTGCATAGTGATAGACCTAGGTCACATTTTAGTTTTTGGCATGTGGAGAGCCAGTTTTTCCAGAACCATTTGTTAAACAGGCTATCTTTGAACCAGTAAATGTGCTTGGCTCCTTTCTGGAAGATAAGGAGGTAGAGTGTGTTTGTATTTGCTTCTACATTTTCTAATCTATTCTATTGATCCTCAGGTCTACTTTTATTTGCCAATACCATGCTGATTTTATCACTGTGGCTTTGTAGTATAACTTTAGGTCAGGAATTCTAATGTCTCTTGCCTTGTCTTTGTTGCCCAGTATTGTCTTTGCAATTCTAGGTCTTTTCTAGTTCCAAATAAATTTTAGGAATGATTTCTCCATGTCTGTGAGGTATGTTGATGGTATTTTGCTAGGTATTGCATTAAGTCTGTATAACAATTTAGGGAGCATGGCCATCTTCACAATGTTGATTCTTCCTATCCAAGAGCAGAGAATATCTTTCCATTTTCTGAAATCATACAGGATCACTTTTTTAGAGTACTATAGTTTTCATTAAAAAGGTCTTTTATTTCATTAGTTAGGTTAATTCCCAAGTATTTAATTTTCTCCAGTTCTATCATAAAAGGTATTGTTTCTCTAATATCTCTCTCAATGTGTTTGCTATCTGTGTAGATGCATGCTATGGAATTTTGTGTGTTGAATTTTGTATCCTTGTACACTACTGAATTTCTGCATTAATTCTAGTAGCTCCTTGGTGGAGTTTTTTGGGTCTTCCAAGTAGATTATCATGTCATCTGCAAATAATAATAATTTAAGTACTTCTTTATCTGTTCTTATTCCTTTTATTTCTCTCTCTTGTTTGATTGCTCTAGCTAATGATTCCAGAACTATATTGAATAGGAGTGGTGATAAAGGACATCCTTGCCTTGTACCAGATCTGAGACTAAAGGATTGCTCTAGCTAATGATTCCAGAACTATATTGAATAGGAGTGGTGATAAAGGACATCCTTGCCTTGTACCAGATCTGAGACTAAAGGATTTTAGTTTTTCCCCATTTAGAATTATGTTAGTAGTTGAATTGTCATAGATGGCCTTTATCAGATTGAGATAGAGGCTATCTATTCCAGTTTTCTTAGGGCTCTGATCATGAATAAGTGTTGGACTTTGTCAAAAGCCTTTTCTACATCAATTGAGATGATCATGTGACTTTTGGTTCTATTGATTCAGTGTATTACATTTATAGATTTGCATATGTTGAATCATCCTTGTATCCCAGGGATGAATCCTACCTGGTCATGGTGTATAAACTTCTTGACGATTTTCTGTTTTCTATTGATGAGGATTTTATTGAGGACTTTTGCATCTATGTTCATGAGAGAAACTGACCCGTAGTTCTCTTTTTTAGTTGCATCATTCTCTGGTTTTGGTATCGTATAATACTTGCCTCTAGGAATGATTTTGGGAGGATTGCTTTCTTTTCAATGTCATTGAAGAGTTTGAGGAGTATTGAGATTATGTCTTCTATAACTTTCTTGTAGAATTCAGTGGTGAATCCATCAGGTTCTGGACTTTTTTCTTTGTTGGTCGGCTTTTTATTACATTTTGTAATTTATTGGCTGTTATTGGATTGTTAAGAGTTCTTAGATTTTCTTGGTTGAGTTTTGGTAATTTGTACTTTTCTAGGAATCTGTCCATTTCATCTGTGTCTTCAGTTCTGTGAGAGTAAAGATTGTCAAAGTAGCTATTAATGATCCTCTGAATCTCTGCTGGGTCTGTAGTAATTTCACCCTTTTCATTCTTTATTTTTTGAATTTGAGTCCTTTCTTTCCTCTTTTTGATGAGGTTAGCCAGGGGCTTATCAATTGTATTTAATCTTTCAAAGAGCCGGCTTTCTGATTCATTAGTTCTTTGTATTATTTTCTTCATCTCACATGAATTAATTTCTGCTCTAACCTTTATAATTTCCTCTGATCTTTGGGCTTTTGATTTTGTTTACACTCCCTTTTCCAGTCAGTTTAGGTGCTGCATGAGAGGATTTATTTGTTTCCCTTCTGTTTTCTTAATGCGTGCTTTCAGAGCTTTAAATTTCCCTCTAAGAACTGATTTCACTGCATCACATAAATTCCAGTAGGTTGTGTTTTAATTTTCATTAAATTCTAGATATTATTTAATTTCTTGTTTAATTTTATCTGTAACCTACTGGTTGCTGAGAAGGGTGTTGTTTAATTTCCATGTATTTCTGGGTTCTTGTTTCTTTTGTCATTTATTTCCAGTTTCATTGCACTGTGGCCAGATATTATGCACAGGATAAATTCTGTTTTCTTGCATATATTTAAGCATGACCTATGCACTAACATGTGGTCTATTTTGGAAAATGTCACATGTACAGCTGCAAAAAAGGTGTATTCAGAAGTGGTTGGGTGGAATAATTGTGTATTTTCACCAAGTCCAGTTGTTCCAAGTTTTGGTTCAGTTCTGTGACTTCTTTGCTAATGTTTTGTCCTCTTGACCTATATTTTGGGGATAAAGGGGTGTTAAGGTCTCCTGTTAAGATGATGGTCTTAAATATTAGATTTTTCATGTCCATTAAGATTTGTCTTATATAACTTGGTATTCCTGTGTTGAGTGTACATTTATGATTGCTACCTCTTCGTCTTAAATTCTTCCCCTACCCACTATGTAGTGGCCTTCTTTTTTCATTTGATCAATCTTGGTTTGAAGTTTAGACTGTCTGCAAACAGAATAGCTACCCCTTCTTTTTTTTTTTTTTTTTTTTTTTTTTTTTTTTTTTTTTTTTTTTTTTTTTTTTTTTTTTTTTTTTTTTTTTTTTTTTTTTTTTTTTTTTTTTTTTTTTTTTTTTTTTTTTTTTTTTTTTTTTTTTTTTTTTTGAGGTGCTGGAGCATGTATCATTGTTTTCCTTCCTTTCACTTTTAGCCTATAAGTTTCTTTACGAGTTAAGTATGTTTTTTGTATACAGCATATTGTTGGATTTTGTTTCTTTATCCACTGTGCCAGTCTATTTCTTTTAGTTGGAGAATTGAAACCACTTACATTGATAGTTATAATTGAAATGTGTTGAGTTACGATTGACATGCCTTTTACTTACTACTGTTTACCACTTTTTCTCCTGTGTTTAATTGGTGGCTTCTTTCTGTTCTCATTTGTGGAGTTCATGTCATTTTGGTCTCTCTCTAAAGTAACTTTTAGTAGTCTGTGTAGGGTTGGCTTTGACATCATGAATTCTTTAGTTGCTCCTTGTTGTGGAAATATTTCCCTTTTCCTTCATACTTGAAAGAGTGTTTGCAGAGTACAGCAGTCTGGACTGAAATTTTTTTTTGTGGGGGACTTGAAGCACTCTGCTCCATGATCTTCTTGACTTCATGGTTTGTGAAGAGAAATCTGCCATTATTCTGATGAATTTTCTTTTAAATGTGATCTGTTTTTTCTGTAGCAGCTTTTAGTATATTATTCTTTACTGGATTTCAGAGATCTTCATTATTATATGTCTGGGTGCATTTTTAGTTGGGCTGATGTTATTTGGAGTTCTATATGTTTCAGTTACTAAATGTCAGAATTTTTTCTCATATTTGAGAAGTTTTCTGCTATTATTTCTGCCCATATTCTTTGTATATCCTTCGTATTGACTCCTTTCTTGTTGATTCGTATTAATATCATGTTGTTCATTTTTGAATCGTCTTGTAGATGTTGAATTATTTTGTCCTGTATCCTAGTTGTTTTTAAGAGATCCTTTCTTACCTTTTCACTAGCCGTGACTGTGTCTTCAAGATGTGAAACTCTATCTTCACTTTCTTTCATATGGTTTTCCCAGCTTGTGATTGAGATTTTATTTACTTGTATATCTCTTTGAAACTGTTTCATGGGATCTATTTCTTTTCTATATTACTCAATCAGGGAATCCATCATTTTTCTATTCTCTAAGTTCTTGCCAACATCTTCTTTAGTAGCATTTAAGTTTTTCATTATAGTTATTCTTTCTTTCTCTACTTCAGAGGACGCAAGCTGGTGGACAGGTTTGGCTTGGGCTCCGGCCCTGGTCAGTAAGTGTGGGTGGCCAGGGGCTGGGTTCTGGTGGCTGATGGCACAGAGAGCTCACACCAGTGGACAGGTCCTACCTTGTGATCTCTAGCTTCACATGATGAAGCAGAATAAGGTCAAGACAATGGAGATACATTTTTTGAAACCAAATTCAAGTTACTATCAGTATAATGCTGAGCCTCTGTTTCTTATCAGTAACAAAAATTGTTTAAAATATTACCAAAAGAAAAGTTTTTTTAAAGAGAAATTAGCCAGGAAGAAAGAATATTTTTGCTAAAAATATTTTGTCACTTTATATCCTTTACTCAGTTTGTCGAATAAGACTGAATCTTACAATTAAATGATATTTTCAAATGCTCATATTTATTGTTTTATATTTTAAAGTATTTATTTTGAATAGCACATTATTAATTTTATTTTCTAGTTGCTATTAAAACAATAATATGGATTAATAGTTGTATTTTATATAAATTTATATTTTATTTCAAGTTACAATTTTTATCAGTGGTTTCAATACTTAGCTCAGGGCTGACCAAATAACTCAGCAGGTTAAAGTGCCTACAAACAGATGCAGGAGCCAAGGGTTCAATCCCCAGGCCTCCTATGCTGGGCCAAACCCCAGGGCATGCTGAGATGGCAACTGAGACTGGGTGTGGTGATGTGCACCTGTAATCCGAGCTCTTGGGAGGCTGTAAACAGGTGTATCACTACAAGTCTGTTGTAGTAGTGAGACCCTGAACACCCTGTGGACTCTTTCCTAAAATACAAAATAATAATAATAATAATAATAATAATATTTAGCTCAATTGGCTTTTTAATATTATAAAATATAAACACTACAGCTTGATATCATTTTACATATTAAACATAAATTTCAGTGTTTTTTATGACATAGGTTTTTGCCTAGTACAATTATTATATTCTACCTCTGATGTAAGCTGAGTTTACTGAAAAACTAAACTTGTATTTTATATTCTGCCACAAGCCACAAACATTTCTACTGATGGAAATTTTAAGCTAACCTGTCTAACCAGACAGATTCAACAGTGGTATTCATTCATGTTTTATTTGAAACCTATTAATACCTTTCTGTCAAAATTTCCAGCTCACACTTCTCTTTAATACGTAGCTCAACTAGCCTTCAACATTAGTATAAGTAGTCTCTAGGAATCAACAGGGATAACAAGGTTCAAAACAAGACTTTCAAAAGCGAGCACTAAAGGTTCAGTGGGAATGTCCTGAGTTCCGAATTGAATACTAGAGTCCCAACTCTTTTGTCTGGTACTCCCCCTGAGGCATTCATTCACATTTCAAGACCAACTGGCAACTATTGGGGTTGAATATCAAGATGATTTTCCTACAGCAATAAACACAGTAGGACAAATTTACCTTTTAACTGAAATGTGCAGCATGTTGCTACTATCTTAATATCAAAGGTAAAAAAATCTTTGTGCTTGAGAAGTTTCTGCTGAACTGCTCTTAAAGTCAGCATCCCTAGTAAGCATGGGATCCATTTCAATAAATGCAAAGATCTAATGAGCATGGAAGAAGGAGTGAAATTGTCTAGTGACTTGACTACTTTCCTAATAGTTGAAATACCTGATTCTCTGCAGAATTTTGGGAAGTTTCAGCTTTGTGGATAAGTTTTTTCCTCACTGTGTTTCAGTAAAGATGAAATTATGCATTTTTATGCATGTCTTATGGCCACACAAGCCCTAAGAGACAAATTACAGGCACATATTTTCATTGCCTTGTGTAGTAAATTGTGCCTTGGTATCTGCAAGAGATAGGTTCCAGGACCCTCTCAGATACCAAAGTCTGCAGATACTCAAGTCCTTCGATGAAATGGCAGTGATAGCATGTGTGTATAGCTTCTGTGCATTTTAAACACCTTAAGATTGCTTATAGTACTGTAGTTACCTGTGTAGGTGATATAAGAGCATTGTTATACTGCATAGTTTGGAGAATAATGGCAGACTGACATGACTCAGCATATCCAGCAGGAACACAAGGAGCTCAGTGTCCACGTCAGAAATGATTTTAAAGTGTGGTCCCGGGCCAGCAGATTCAGCTCACTGGTGGTCTTGGGAGAGAGGCAGATTTGCTATACCTTCTGAGATCTGATGAGTGAAGAAATCTGGAGACAAGTTCAACATATTTTGTGGTGACAGGTACTACAGGTGATATTGTTGAAGGCTAAAGTTTGACAAACACTGTTCCAAGAAGTCCATGAATTCTGTGCCCTATCCTAATAGAAATGCTGGTCAAAATAGATCATCAAATGCATTTTTAATAACCCATTAACTTGATTAATAGCAACTACATATATAGACATGTGGTACATGGGCCTCCATTTGTACTTTTGCTCTATTTTTTTTTTTTTTTTTGTCTTTTTGAGACAGGGTCTTGCTATACAGTTGAGGCTGGCCTTGAGCTCACTTTTGTGGCGCAGGCTGGTCTCGAACTTGCACCAATCCTCCTGCCTCAGCCTCCCGAGTGCTGGGATTACAGGCGTGAGCCACCACGCCCGGCTTTTTATAGTTTTTCTTTTTTTTATTTATTTATTTATTTTTTTTTTTGCTCTAAATAGTAGATTAAATGACTTTTTTATTTTATAAATGGTACAAAATAGTATTAAAACAAAAAATTGCAAGTGATACAGAATTTCACTTAACAAAGTAATATGGATATCACAGCATTTGTTGTATCTATTTACCATATCATTCAGCTATAAAACAGGATAAAATTGAAGATTAGAGGACTATTTAAATTTCCCTGTCAGCTCATGGCTCCATGGCTGCTGTGCAGATAACATGCAGTCTATGTTCTCTAAAGCCTTGTGGTATCAAGAGAACAAGGCCTCTTCTGTTAGTAAAGAGGGCAATGTAATGTTGCTGGGTACAAAAGTAGTACTTTGGCATCAGAAAATTAGGGTTTAATTCACCAATCTTGTCGTTCACTTGTTGGGTGACTATGGATAAGTTATTTTTTATCTACAAAATAGAAAATAATAATAGTCTATTTCATAGAGCTGCTGAGAGGATTAAAGTGTATAAACTAGTCTTTTATTATTTTTCATAAAAATAGGTCACACCTATGATCACACCAACAGCACATAGAATGATGTGGATAGACCAAAGAAAAGCTTATATGTGCAGGAATTATATTAAAAAGATGCTCAACTACTACTTATCATAATCATTTCTACACTTTCATATGTACAGTTTGTTATTTTTTCTGTATACAAGTCAACAGCTTCCAACATTGCCAGTTCTGCTGATAACCCACTATTATGGAATATTGCACTATACATACAACTGCTTTCTCTTAGTTCAGTGAGAAGAAATATTTGTACTAATAGTGTTTAGAATATTTATGTCTGTATCTTGTATTCTGAACAACTACTATGAAGACAATGATATGCATTGCATTGATTATTGTGGCTGTTCTACTGACATGTTTTAAAACCATCTCATTATTATTTCTTTCTTGTCGAAATTAATAAAACATTTTTAAAAGTATTACTTTTACAATTTTAAAATGCATTGTAAGGGCCAGCCAGGCAATACAGTGGACTAAAGTGTTTGCTTAGGCAAGTTCAGGGACTGAAGTTTGATCCCCAGCATGCCTTGGTGGCCCTGCCCCTGGGGCATGCTGAGACAACTGAGACTAGATGTGGTGCTGCAGACCTGTAGTCCCAGCACTTGGGAGGCTGAAACAGGAAGATCTGTGAGTGTGATCTGTGTAGTGAGACCCTATAGACTATGTACTAAATACATTAAGAAAGCATTATAAGAAGAAATCTCACATTTGTTTTTTTTAAATTGCCAGTTAGGGGCATGGCTCAGTGGTCTAAAGCGCCAGTTTAAGGAAGCTTGGGGGACCTGGCGGGATGGCTCAGGGGCCTGGCGGGATGGCTCAGTGGTCTAAAGCGCCTGCTTGGGAAAGCTTGGGCAGTTTCAGGGACCGCGGTTCGATCCCCGGCACCACATGCTGCGCCAGCCGTGCCCTCGGGGTGGGCTGAGCCGGCCATAAAAATGAGTGAATAGACAAAGGTTCTGAAACAAGAAAAAAGTAAATAAAAATAAAAAATTCTAAAAAAAAAAGGAAGCTTGGGCGGCTTCAGGGACCGCAGTTCGATGCCCAGCACCACATGCTGTGCCAGCCCTGCCCTCGGCCATAAAAATGAGTGAATAAACAAACAAAAGTTCTGAAACAAGAATAAAAATAATTAAAAAAATAAAAAATAGCCAGTTATTCAAAGAGAAAATCACTAAACCTGTATAATTAGTGCTGCTACAAGTTGATTCTTTCCAGGTTCTTTGGCACCTCCCTCGATGGTGCTTTACATAATTCTAAGTTATCTTTGATGTATTTCCCCAAACATTTTCACCAGGAAATGATGTATGTAATTCCAGTAGTGCAGTACTTTCCACATTGTCATATATTCTTGGCATCCCAGCTTTCATCAGGGAGCTGCCTTTCTTGCTATTTGAAAAGAAATGTGGCTGGGCATGGTGGCGCATGCCTGTAATCCCAGCACTTAGGAGGCTGAGGCAGGAGGATCGGTGTGAGTTTAAGAGCAGCCTGGGCTACAAAAGTGAGTACAAGGCCAGCCTGAACTGCATAGCACTGTGTACATTAGAATTACAGCACCTCATGAAGTTCCAGTATGTGTCAGCAGAGAGAAAGGCTAAAACAGCTGCAATAATTCAAATTATTATCTCTGCATAGTTTTAATAACTCGTGCTAATCATGTTCCTTGGCAAAACTCCCTTAATCTAAAGTCTCTCCTTGAAATACTGATAATTTAATGCTTCTTAAGACAATGAATATTAAGCACTAAGAATAGCTGACGATTCACAGATCATTCTGTTTTGAATGCTTGCATTCTATCAGAAAGCCATCTCTGACAGAGTCAGTCCCTGAAGAAGAGGATCACCAGCGGTGGCTGGGCTTGCGCTCCAACTGGAAGAACGTCAGTGGGACCACACTACACAGACTTCTGGTACCCAAGTAAGAACTCTTCCGTAAGAGTGGTGTGGAGTATGACTGTGGAGCAAGAGTTTATCAGCAAGGCCTTCCCTCCAGGCTTTGCCATAAGAAAACCCAACGTTGCTGCACCAGTGAGTGTCCATAGAGTAGCTATTAGTCCTCATATTTTTCAACAATGGTTTTATTTCTTCTTTCTAGGCATAGATTTTTTTCTTTTAACTATTTACGTCTTTTTTTTAAATCATAGATACTGAACATATCATGGTTAAAGAAGGAATTTATTTCCTAATCTTGGAATTTATTCATGCCTTATTTAAAATAAAGACTCATTCATGTCTGAATTTCCTATAGTTGCTGCACAGAATTAGCAGGGGAAATTGAAGTGATCCTAACTAAAATCTTGGAGAGTCCAAGAACAGAAAAAAAGCAGAATGAAATCATAACTAGGTAGCTTTGCAAATACAAGATTTCTCCTTCATGATGAAAATATGTAATATAACCACTGTTAAATTTAAACAATAAAAATATTAAATTAAAAAATAAAGACTTCTCCTTCAAAATGATGGCATTTGAGCTGGTGCACACCTGGAAGCCCAACACTCGGGGGGCTTGGGTAAGAGAATCTGCAAGTTTGAGTTCCACCAAAATGGGTGTGGAAGTAACGTATTTATGGATATATATATATATATATATATATATATATATATATATATAAAGTCTGAGAAATGTAGGATTCTGAGCACATCATACTATTTTTGCAAGTTTCAAGGTACTTTTTTCATTTTAGTTTATATTATGAAAAAACTGTTTCATGGTTGGCAAAGAACCTAGTGATTCCACAATCAGCAATCTGAGTTTCTTGCGGAGGCACCCTGGCAGACCAGACCGACAGAGGATGCTTTTACCTCAGAGTTTCCTGAGAGCTTTCGAACACTCTTCCTTTCCCAAGTCACCCTTGCTCTCATGCCCATGTGCTGGCTGTGCTCATGAGTCTCGAGTCCTAGGGAGTCAGTTTACTTCGCCTGTGTTCTAGTCAGTGCTTCATACATCCACAGCTGGGGTAAGATTTTTTCCAAGCCCAATATTATTTGTTCTTTGGATTTTTTTTTTTTTTTTTGATAGTAGTATTTTGTTTTTCTGAGGCTGTTTCTTAAATATTTTTTAAATGTCATTTTTTTGTAATTCTTTAGTGGCCCTATTTCATTCTTTTTTTAATTTTTTTTTCTTGTTTCAGGACTTTTGTTTGTTTATTTATTTATTTTTATGGCCGGCTCGCCTGCCCTGAGGGCAGGGCTGGCGCAGCATGTGGTGCCAGGGTTCGAAACGCGGTCCCTGCAGCCGCCCAGGCTTTCCTAAGCAGGCGCTTTAGACCACTGAGCCATCCTGCCCGGCCCCCTGTTTCTTAAATTTTTTGAGGGACACAGCGACTCTCTTTTCCATAAGCACAACGATCTACTATGCTCTGTACTTCGCATAGGTTCTAAGAAGCAGCCTAAAGCCCTACCCTTTCCTGCCTGAAGAGGCATAGTTTGAGTCAGTGTTGTTGGTACTTCCATCACTACAGATGATGCAGAAATATTTTTGTAATTATTGCTTTTCCTATAGTTATGAAGTTATAAGAATATTAAATAAAGTTTTAAAAGTTTATAATTTCTAAAGGTCTCTAAGATGATATCTAATAACAGTTCTGCCTTGGGAATTCTTATAGTAAGAATAATTATCTCTCAGAAAAAATGACTTCCCCTAACAGTTAATCTAAGTCTTATCTTCCCTGGCAAAATGTTTGAGTAGGAAATATGTGACTTGGAGTCATGTGTTTTATGTTTCTAACTGTAGGCAGTCCTGTCCCAGCAGAAAGAAGATCTCTGTTCTGTGTACTAAGAAAGGTGAGAACACCTTTGTGTTGGTGGTGGAACACAGGAATAGGCGCTTAGCTGGGTGGGCTGTGGGGAAGTGGTTGTCTGCCTGCAAGTACCTAGCTGGAGTTAGCCATGGGTGATGGCAAACTACAAGCTGTACCTTCTGCTTCTTGGCAGATTGTGGGCGGCGTCCTGCTGCTCGAATGAACAAGAGGATCCTGGGGGGCCGGACAAGTCGCCCAGGAAGGTGGCCATGGCAATGCTCTCTGCAGAGTGAGCCCAGCGGACACATTTGTGGCTGTGTCCTCATTGCCAGGAAGTGGGTTCTGACAGTTGCCCATTGTTTTGAGGGGTAAGCTGCAGTTTTCCTTTCCTTCCTTCCTTCCTTCCCTCTCTTCTTCATTCCTTCCTTCTCTTCCTCTCCTCCTCCTCTTCCTCCTCCTCCTCCTTTTTTCTTTTCCTGAATCTGGTTATTTTGTTGTCACTTGATGGTTCTTGGCTGCACAGGTAACTGTGCAAGCTACTTCAAGGAAGTCACAGCTCTCTCTTTCCAAGCCCCACTCAAGTTTTAAGTTTTCTTAATATTTGTTTACATGACATAATGATTACATTCATTATGTGGAATTGGTAAATATACATAAAAGATCTCAATTTAATTAATCCTCCTTTTCTCCCCTTCTCCCTCCTCCATCTCCCCATCGCCTTCCCATTTGAAAAACATCTACCTACTTTCCACTAGCACTCTTTTATTTCACTCTTCATTTATATTTTAATTTTCTCATATAAGAGAAAATACGTGATATTTAATTTTGAATTTCTGATTTATTTCACTGAATGAAATAAGTGTCTCAAGGTGCATAGATTTACTAATGAGTATTAATGACTCAAGCTTATCCTCCTATATGGCAGAATAGTTCTCCACCATGTATACCACATTTTCTTTACTGGTTCATTGGTTGTTGGCCATAGGGTTTTTTCCCCAAGTTAGCTATTATGAATTATGTGCCACTAAAGATAGGCATACATGTATCACTTAATATGATGTCTTTAGCCCTTTCTGGAAGATGCCTGAAGCTGGGTCTAATAGATGCCTAGTGTCACTTTTCTTGAAGGTCTCCATATTGGTTTCCATAGTGGTTGTATCAGTTTGGGTTCCCAGCCAGTGTAGAAGCATTCCTTTTTCTGGGCAACTTAGCCAGCATTTATTATTTAATTTATTGATGATGGTCATTCTGTCTGCAGTAAAATGGAATTTCAGTATTGTTTTTTGCATTTTTTCTAATGGTCAAGAATGTTGATTTTCTGAGAAATGTCTATGCATTTCACTGATTTTTTATCTTTGTTTCTGTTTTTCTTTTTTTTAATTTATTTATTTATTTATTTATTTATTTATTTATTTATTTATTTATTTATTTTGAGACAGGGCCTCATTATACAGTTCAAACTGGCCTTGATCTCATTTTGGTAGCCCAGACTGGTCTTGAACTCACTCTGATCCTCTTGCCTCAGCCTCCTAAGTGCTGTGAGTATAGGCATGTGCCACCACATCCAGCCTACACTGCTGATTTTTTATTTGTTCTTTGAGTAACAGCTTGCAAAAGCTTTTCCTATTCTATAGGCTGTTTCTTTACTCTTTGTTTTTTGCTTTGCTGTTCAGAAGCTTTTAACATTGATATGATCTCATTTGTTGATTATTGATATTGTTTCTTTTGCCATTGGGGTTCTACTCCAGAAGTCTTTGTGTATACTCATGCCTTTAAAGTTTTACCTATTTTATCTTCCAGTAGATTAAGTGTTTTTGTTTTAACATTTAGCTCTTTGAGCTATTTTGACTTTTGTTTAGTAAATGGTGAGATTTATAGGCCTGGATTCAATCTTCTGCATGTTTCCCCAGCAACAATACTTTTATCTACAGATAACTATTTTTTCTACCTTTGGTGCTGTCATCCTCTCCACATACTGTGTATGATTGTCAGTGAATATGCGGTGCTTAGCGTTCATATCCTAGGTGTGGGAGAAAAAGAGGCTTTGGAGATTGCCTCCTCAGGCAGAACTTTGCTTGACTTTGTAAGTATATGATACTCATGAGTTTAAGCGGAGGTGGCATATTTGGATAACACAGTGATGCTCAGGTGCAAGAGCAGGAGGGAGTGGCTCGGGAGGGCACTAAGTAATGTCTGCATGAGTGCGGTTTCTCCCACAGACAGAACCCAGTCTCTACCTTGGTTACTGCCTCACAGAGTGGGCATGGGTGAGAGGTGAGATGGGCCATGGAAAGCTTTAAAAACCATGCCTAGCACCATGTAACAAGACCCTGGCAAATGGGAATATTCCTTTTTAAAAATATTGCTAAAAACATACTCTCTACATTTTCCTCTAGCATCATGGAATGCGTTCCTTTGCATTTTGCTAGCACTAGGGACATCTGTGCAGTTTCTTCCTTTTACTTCCTCGCCACCCTGATGCCTGACCTCTGTCATAGCCTGGTGAAAGTTCCTGGTGAGCATGAATGAATATAAACACATTTATTTTTCAGGGTGTGTCAAAGTCTACTTTCACCATTTGAAACTCGCTGTATGCATTGGTTTGTTGGTTGCTTTTCTCACGTGTCACCTCTTTGAGGTTCGTTGATACAGGTCTGCCTCATTCTTTTTGAAAGCTAAATAATATTCTATATTATAGGTTTGTGCAAACTTTTCTGTCATTCCTCAGTTGGTGGACCATTGGGTTATTGTCACTTTGGTGTTATTTTAACTTATTGTTATAAACCTTCTTACATAAAGCTATTCACAAACTGGCACCAAGGGACAAAGACACAGTTACTTTTTGTTTTTAGAGGATAGACACTCAGAATGTACCTTTACTTCTGCATGGGGATTGCAGAGATTGGCACCTGCATTGGCCCTTGAGATGCAAACCTAGTGAGCACAGACATTTAAAGAAGCAATCAGAATACAATGTGATAGGTGATTATAAAATGGAAACATCTATGTATTTATTTTATTGCTCCTTTGGAAAAATAATATATCAAAATCTAACCAGTGCCCCTTTTAGGGTATTTTTGATGTGTGCAACAGAATAAGAGCCTTTGTAATATGTCAAGAAATACATTGCAGGGCAGCCAGATAGCTCAGTAGACTAAAGCACCTGCATAGACAGAGCACAGTGACTGGGGTTTGATCCCTGGCATCATACCAGCCCCGCCCCCAGGGCATGCTGAGTCCACTGGGCCTGGTGGAGTGCACTTGTAATCCCAGCGCTTGGGAGGCTGAAAACAAAAGAATCACTATGAGTCCTGTCTATGTAGTGAGGCCCTGTACACCCTGTACTAAATGCGTGAAAGAAAAAACATTGCAGCGTTGTTGCTGTAGAAGGGGCCAGACATTTCCAGATGTTCTTTACAGTTCTGAGTTGTAACTTCACAATAAGCAGATTTTGCTAGCAAAGACACATTCATCAAAAAGGGATTACCTGAATGAATTCAACAGATCTGTAAGGGAGCAACATTTTTTATGTGCTAGTTAATTGGGCTTGATACGCCACTTTTGTCATTTCCATATGTGGAAGCAAAGTTTCTTTTTCATTGACCCTGCAACTGTGTTTATAATTAAGGAAATGGGTATATCAAAGCCATGATCAAATTTCACGAACGGTCCAGAGAGGGCTGCATACTCCTGCAGTGTCAGAAGCAAGCCTCAGCATGAATGTATGCTAATAAACTCAGATCCATTTCACAGCCTCTCCAGTGGCACCGAAAGCCTTTTAGAACTTTTAATTGTAAGGCTTTCTCTCTGCTGGAACCATCAATTGCTGTAATGAATGGGACTCACTTCGTATCCTGATCCCATGTCCTGGCAAGGAAAGCCAGACACATTTGTAGTTCTTTTGTCTCTTTTCATTATAGTGGTGGAAAAAAGAAAATGTGTTCTGCTGTTCTATGGAGAGGTACTTAAGGTGCCAAGTGAAAATCAAAAACATGAGATACTAAGCTGACTAGACCAAGTCTCATCTACTTCAATACTATTTTAACCTCTAAATTTCTAAGCAAGACTTGACTTCTCAGGGTAATGCAACAATTTTTTCACCTTCTTCTACCTCTGGGAGACAGAGGGAGAAATTTTCTAGGCTGGTGCACAACTAGCAATGGGCAGCATTATGTAATTACCTTCCAGGAAACCTGTGTTAAAAACTGCCATTCTTGGGGGACACCCACTTGGGACCCCCCTCCTGTCCCTCTCTCAGACAGGAGCTTTCTTTCTCTCAATAAATATGTTCTACTCAAAAAAAACAAAAGAAAAAAAAAAAAAAACCTGCCATTCTTCTAGGAGACCACAGCCCTTACTGCTGCCCTCTCTCCATGTTTGGATTTCTTTCTTTCTTTCTTTCTTGCTTTCTTTTTTTCTTTCGGAACGATTCTATTGTTCTAATTCTAGTATATGTGCTGCTGAAGGGAGCACTACGTTTGAGTTTCTACTGTTCAATCCAACAAGATTTTTGGTTAATTTTTTCCCATTATCTCAGATCATCTGTCCCTTTCTCACTTCCTTTCTTTCCCCAGCTGATCTAATTGCCTGTATTCATTAATCTAATCCTTTCACTGAGACCTTCAAATATATTTTGCTAAGTTTAATTTGACTAGTTTAAAAAAGAGTTAAAAGTGAGAGTGAGAGGAATTCCTACATTCTCTAAGCCCAGAAACTACAGAGATTGGCACAATCTAGGCCAGTGGTGGAAAACTTCTGGCAAGCATGCCACAGTGGCTGCTTGCTTGCATTGAAAACTCCAAAAGTTTCGTGAGCACCACCTCTTAGATCTAGACATCTCACACTGTGGGTGAGTGAAAGGCAGAGATTCCCCGAGGGGCATCTGGGTGGTTCCAGCAGTAAGGAACCTGGCTCAGGCCAGTCACCTGTGGACTTTGAAGATCACATTTGCTCACTCTCTAGTGATGCTGAAAGCTTGCACTCTAGGTGCAATATGGATCAAAACTGGAGTATTTCTGTTTGAATGAGTCTTATCATTAAAGGAAATAGAGCAAAAGCTTTAGGAGATGAAGTAGAAAAGCAAACTGCATGACACACATACTTCATAAGCAGCTAACAATAACTACATAAGCACAAAGACAGTGTGGCCTCAGTAAGAAGAGACAGACTGAGCTCAATTTCTTTAAGTTTGCGAAGACAACTCAGGTTATATGAGCAAGCAAGCATAGCAGGGTGTCTGCTGCAGAGTGAGCAAGGAAACAATTTAGAAATAGAATAACTCTGAGCAATATTAGCAGTTAAACTTTTTTTTTTTTTTTTTTTTTTTTTGTATTTTTGAGGCAAGGTCTCGCTATGCAGTTCAGGCTGGCCTTGAGCTCACTTTTGTAGCCCAGGCTGGTCTTGAACTCACACTGATCCTCCTGCCTCAGCCTCCCAAGTGCTGGGATTACAGGTATGTGTTACCACCATGCCTGGCCAATGATTTAAAAAAAAATTTTTTTTTTGTTTTCCTTTGGTATAGGATCTTTCTATGTAGCTTGGACTCATAGTGATCTTCCAGTCTGAGCTTCCCCAGGGCTAGGATTACAGCCATGCACCACCACACCCAGTTTCAGTGGTCATCAGGCACATTGGGGTTCCAGGGCTGGCAAAGTACTGGGCACAGGGTTTCTGACCCAGGTCCTTGTGCTTGGCAGGCAGGTGCCCAGACCATGAAGCTCTCTCCCCTGTCCAACAGTCAAGTGTTGAAAGTCAGGTGTGGCACAAATCTGCCTTCTCCGGTAACATTCTCACTTAATTTGTAAGAGCAGAACCATCAGGATAGAAACTATTTGTATTGAAGATCATTTTTATTTTTATTTATTCATTTGGTAACGGGTCTTGCTACACTGCTTGGATTCATAGTGATCCTCCTGTCTCAGCCACCTCAGCACTGGGATTACAGGCTTATGTCACCATGCTTGGACCTGTGCTTGTCAGGCAGGCACTTAGACTGCTGAGCTGTCTCCCACCCCTGTATTGAAGACCTTATTGGTATATCTGAGAGAAAGACCTGCACACAAGCTGGGCGCACAGCAAATGTGTGACAATGCGTCTTCAGCGAGCAGCCTGCCCTGGGACACTTTCTCTATACCTTCATGGTGATGTCACTTTTATGCCCTGAGAAACAAGTTTCTCCATCACACTCAGTGATTTCACCTCAGACTTCATGGATAAAGTAGATGCCATTGTACCTGTCACCCTGTCTCGTATTCAGTTCTAAAATATTATCTCTCTTTGGCTTGTGTTGTGATGGCAAATATCTAAACTGCTACTTAAGAACAACAATATCTCCCTCTCATCTTTTCAGAGACCATCATTTCTAGTTTGCTTCAGCCTCATTTTTCTAGAACATTCCCTGCACAATGATACTGTCCTATCACTGACTTAAAATCCCTTTTCTTGACATTGCTCCTTTCTTCAGCTGTTGCTCCCTTTCATGCTAAAACCCCTGAACGTCCTAAAGCCAGTGTCTCCAGTTTTCCACAGAACATTTTCTCCTTCATCTGTTCTGGTGGATCTGGAACCAAACTCAGACAGAAGTGTCACTTACTAAAGTTGCTTAACAGCTTTAACTTTTCAAGATCCAGTGGTGCATTTTCAGTTTTCAACTCCCTGTAATCCTTCTCATTGCTTCATTGCCATACCCTTGAAATACTTCCTTCATCTTTCTTTTAGAATAATGAAAGATCTTTCCCTGTTTCTAGCTCTGCTTTTTTTTGTAGGTCGTTGTGTTCTCCAGGGTCCAACTCCTGGCTTTCTTTTCTGTCTTTCCTCCCTGATCTAATTATATGGTTTCAAGCATTTGTTCAGAGATGAGCAAATATCAACACCAGATACTGACTCATATGTGAGTATATTTGTCAGTTCCTTTAACATTAATGTGCCCAGCCCAGTATGGATTTATAGCTGATTGCTAATATTACCAACTTCAAACATATATTTGACTGATTTGATAATCATTAAAATGTGCAGCAAATATTCTACTTTACATTATCAAAATGACCTCTATTAATTTTCCTACTGATTAAATGGTTATATGTCTCACATACTTTGCAGTGCTGATAGGTATCTGTTAATAGTCACATCTTTGTTATAAAGGTCTTGCTTTAACTTGCCCTTAACCACCTAGCAGAAAAGTTTAACTACAAGATATAAAACATAAAGCTAGATTAGAATGTTGAGCTGTAAAAGACTTAAATCAACAGCTTCCAACATTGCCAGTTTCATCTATAACCCACTGCAATTATGGAACTTTGTCCAATGTATGCAACTAGTATACAAAGAGAAGTTCAAAGAGAAGAATTTTTTTTACCAGTATAGATTACAAAACTTATCATGTCTACACCATGTGCTCTGTATAATTACTACAAAGACAACAATATGTATTGTATCAATTATTGTGAATGTACTACTAACATGTTTGGAAACTGTCATATTGTTATTTCTTATTATAAGTAATAAAATATAAAAAATAAAGGACCTTTACATATTTGATGCTAGACCAGAGACTGTAGATACTTGAATTTAGTAAAATAACTCAATACAGTTTAATAGACTGTAATAGTAGTAGGTTATCAGCAGAACTGGCAATTGTCAAAAGTTGTTGACTTGAGCCATTTACAGCTCAGCATATTAGTATAGATTTACTTTTTTTTTTTTTTTTTTTTTTTTTTTTTTTTTTTTTTGGTACTTTAGGGAAGGGTCTCCAGGGTGTTCAGGGTCTCACTACTAGATCAGACTTGCAGTGAACCGCCTGTTTACAGCCTCCCAAGAGCTGGAATTACAGGCATGCACCACCATGCCCAGTCTCAATTGCCCGCTCAGCACAGTCCAAGGGCAGAGCTGGCATGGCTAGCTTTACTTTTATACTTTTATTTTCTATGCACCTGATCATAATAGACCTCTTTTTACTAGAATAATGAAATGATCATTTCCCAGTCCTATGTATTTCTCCACCAGGTACTTCTGAACTGCTTTTAACCTTCCGTGGCATATACGTAGTCTTCCCTCGTGTTGCTTCTACCGAGAGCTAGGACTGTCTCTGCCTCCCTCCCAATTCATTTTTTTCTGCTTATGCTAAAGTAGTCCACATCTGCACATCTTCTTCCCTTCGAGCACCTCTTTAAAACAATTGACTGTTGTTTCCCTGCTCCTCCCCACACACCTAAGGAAAAAATATGTAAAAAGACTTCATCTCATAATCTGAAAAAAAAGAATGACACCATCACTATTTTTATGTGTATATATTCTGTGTACTTTTTTCTTTCTTTTAGTGTGTATTAATGCAATTGGATGAACAGAGCATGTAGCAGAAGACTTTTAAATATAAATTAGTAACAAATAGCAGTTTTATGGACATTTGTTTTTCACTCAATATTAGAATTATATTTAACCTCAAAGAGTAACCAAGTCTAGAATTTTGATGACATTTCATTATATTACAAATAATAGAGAATAGCCAGTGTTTGGGATATTGATTGTGAGTTAAGCAGAAGGATGAGTTTTCGTCACATTCAAAAGTTTGTAGGTCTTTTTCAAGAACCAGGAGCTACTAAGGGGATATATTATAAATTAATTTGAAATAAATTAGTATTTGCTTCAGATGTCTTAAACAATATAACTTCAAGTGAAGATTAGAACTTCTTGAATTGCCATGTGCCCGCTATTGTAGATTAACACAAAAGAACAAGGGGAAGATGAGAGAAAGTGATAAAGAAACAAAGAAAGAAGGAAGGGAGGGACAGAAGGTGGGAAAAAGTGGAAAAGAGTAAGAAGGACAGAAAGAAGAGAAGGAAGAGTGAAGCACATTCTTTGGCAGTGCTATGTAGTGAAAACTAATTTTGTAACATTATTTTGTAACATCCCAGAGACAACCCTTCCTGGTCTGTATTACAATTATGTCTTTAATTTTTATTCAATTCTACAATTTGGATAGGCTTGGCTCATATCTTTCCTGCTTACTACCATAATGTATACAGCAGTGCTGGTATAGAAGCCTTGCTATGTACCTATAACCATTCAGCAATGACATCAGTGTTCAGCTTTTGATAGGTTTAAGACAGAGAAGATATTCAAGTCATTTGTAGGAAAGTTGATACATCTCGAGACCATAGTACCAAGTGAAATAAACCAGACAATAAAATTAAATCACACATGTTTTCTTTTACATGAGAAACTTAGTATATAAATAATTGAAAGAGTAAAGTGGAAAAAGTGAAGCAATACATTCCTGTGTAGCAGCAGGATGTGGCGCAAGCATTGAACAACATGAACAGCAGTTGGAGTGTCACTGTTGGCTGTCCTTCCTATACTTCTTGAAATCTTAGCCTTTTGGTGGTTTGCCATGATAATGGCTAAACACTTCTGCCAATAGAGATCTATTGGCAGAAGCCCTAGAGCTTCTGTTTCAGTTGATATAGGGTAATCCCCACAGTATCCGCATTTTGGAAATTCTCCAAGTGATTTCATGTTCAACCTGGGTTGAAAAATGCCTTTCTAGATAATTAAATCAACCTTCTTTGGACAATTTAATTGTAAGCTTCCAAGTGGGAATGGTGGTAGCATGGCTGGCTTAGTACAGGGCAAGCTTCATGCCTCCCCAACTCGAAAGCCCAACAAATGTCCGTGCCTTTAAGCCTGGCCCACTGTGGCGTGGGGACTGTGAAAGGAGAAAAACAGAAGTGAAGAGGGGAAAATTTAATTTTGGTTACATGATTAAATTCTTCCATTAACAAATGTTCTAAAACAACTTACAATGAGCCATCATTAAGTAAATCTTTTGTGAGAACCTACTACAGCCTTGGAAATAGACTATAAATGCAGCAGGGAACAGGATCAACATTGCTTCTGTTTTCAAAGCTATCACTCTAGGGAGCAAGACTGAGAACTGAGAAACATACATCACTGCTATTGATATCGATGAACAATACCTGAAGAAAATTAAAGCACAGTCAAGAACAGGGAGAGTGTTGGGATACAGTAAGAGTTAGGGTGGTCAGGAAAAACAGCTCTGGGTGTGGTTGCTTGAGACTCGGATGATGAGAAAGAGTGAAGGTGGGAACCATGTTAGGCTGGGGGAACAGCAAAGGGGAAATCTCTGAGCTGAAGATGTCCTTGGCATGTCCCAAGGTAGAATAAGTCCTTGTGAACCAAAGTAAAAATCATCATTTAGGGCAGTGGTTCTCAACCTGTGGGTCGCGACCCCGATGGGGGTCGAACAACCAAAACACAGGGGTCGCCTAAAGCCATCAGAAATCATAACTGTAGCAAAATTACAGTTTTGAAGTAGCTACCAAAATTATTTTTTGGTTTGGGTTCACCACAACATAAGGAACTGTATTGCGGGGTCATGGCATTAGAAAGACTAAGAACCACTGATTTAGGGCCTCGGAAGCCAGGGGGAGGAGTCTAGGATTTATCTTACCTGTGATATAAGGTTCTTGGAGAGTTATTAGTGGAGAGGGACTTGATCTAATTTTATTTGAAAAAGAAGACACTGAATCCCATGTGGAGAATGACAAACAACAGGTGAGATTTGAGCCTTGACCCTGGACTTTATAGATCAGAGTAGCTTACATTAGTATTGAGTGGCTGAGAAGGTAGAGACAAGGAGATGCAGGATGATTTTGGAAGTGTTAGTGGAGAAGACTTACTGATGTGTGGAGTGCTGGACACAAGAGAAAAAAATTTGAGTGGACAGTAGTCTTTGTAGTTATGACTGTAAAATGCATTCTGAATGTGGAGATATCTCCAGATATACAGTAAGACTTCAATAAATTCTTGGATTTACAGAAAACCCAAGTGAATGGTTTGAATAGGCAAGTGGGCATACGAGCCTGCAGCTCTGGGAGCTGCTGCTGTGACCTGGAAGTCACCGGGGATGGGTAAAGTCATCCAGGGAAAATGGAATGAAACAGAAAATTGAGAGTGGGGTCCTGGGGTGCTTCAACATGGACACTAGGTGCCGAGAAGGTCCTGGAAAAGATGGTGAAAGATGATGCGTGGCTATGGAATTAGAGGATACCCTAGAGTGTGGAAAGACCCATGAGCCAAGGAAAGAAAACATATTAGGGAGAACGTTGACTCAGGTACTACTGATCGGTATTCCAGAGCAATAATGAGGTTGACTGTTGGGGTCTTTAACCCTTGCCTTCAAATCTGTGGCAATTCTCCAGGATACTTGCTCCTTCTTAGGAAGACCTCTTTGTTTTGGCTTTTTTTTTTTTTCTTTCTCCCTTTTTACTTTTTCTCTCTCTTTCCCTTGGCTCTTCATCTCTTCATTATCCTTTAAACTTGATGCCAAACATAACTATTCTGTTTCCTTTAAATGGAAACAGGTTCTACATACAAGAATAAGTTGCTTTCCTGAATCACAAGCCTTGATTTCCATAATAATAGCACTTACTCAGGCCATTATATGAATATTTCTTATCTGCGCATACAGCAGAGTAGGCATGGAAATAACAGTTGTTCACATAAATAGAATGTTAGTGGAAACATACATGAAATTAAAAATTGACTTGAAGATGCCATGTGCCCTTGAATTCTGTCTCTAGGAGAGAGAACGCTGCTGTGTGGAAAGTGGTGTTTGGCATCAACAACCTCGACCACCCATCCGCATACATGCAGACCCGCCTCGTGAAGACCATCACCCTACACCCCCGCTACAGCCGCTCAGTGGTGGACTACGACATCAGTGTGGTTGAGCTGAGTGAGGACATCAATGAGACAAGCTTTGTCCGTCCTGTCTGCTTACCCAGCCCACAGCAGGCTCTAGAACCAGACACATACTGCTACATCACAGGCTGGGGCCACATGGGCAACAAAAGTAAGCCGGTGTCTTCAGCAGCTGAGCTCTTCAGCTTACAACTGAAACATACTATATCTTTCTCACTTTGGGCTGTAACTTCCCATTTTCATTTCTGAAAACAGCCATAAATGGCTATTGTTCGCTGTTATGTGTCCTATTCTCTCTTTCAAGCCAACTGTAGACATTACTAGTCCATTGTGCCTTTTTTTTTTTTTTTTTTTTTTTTTTTTTTTTTTTTTTTTTTTTTTTTTTTTTTTTTTTTTTTTTTTTTTTTTTTTTTTTTTTTTTTTTTTTTTTTTTTTTTTTTTTTTTTTTTTTTTTTTTTTTTTTTTTTTTTTTTTTTT
>PVJA010030228.1:0-25964 GCA_004027025.1 Myocastor coypus | reverse complement strand
GCTGCAGAAGTGGAAATAAACAAGATCCCAGAGGTTCATCATGTGTTTTGAGTCCTGATCCTTCTTACGACATCTGCTGTACGTTCCCACATGCCAGGTACTGTTGCAGGCACTTGGGGCTGGAAAGCCAAAAAAAAGCAGGAGGCAGTGGATGAAACACGATCAGCTCACTTCAGTAGCAAGGTGGAAAGTGCCCTGGAACAAGAAAGACAAAGCAGAACACGGGGTTGGAGGAGGCTGGGTGAGGCTGGGGCAGGTCACAGCATCAAGGGATGGATTAGGAAAAGTCTCATCCAGAAGAGGAAGAGAGGCACGGGCAGAGTAACTGCTGTTCCTGTTTGCCCAGGACAGGGAAAACTTGGGAGTCATAATGCTAACACCTGGGAAATTCCAGACTGCGAGGAGCTGTCTCAACCTTAGAAGTGGGCCAGGACAGTGTTGGGAAAGTTTGCTCAGGGAAACAGCTAGCTCACTGCTCCTCAGGCGGGGGTGGTTTGGACCTGGGAGGTTATTAGCAGTACCTGGAGACAGTTCTGAGTGGCAGATTAGCTGCTGCTGGCCTGGAGTAGGCAGAGGCCAGGCATGCTGCCCCACCACCTCCCTCAGGGCACAAGGCAGTTTCCCCCTGCAAAGAATTAACTTTCTGGTTCAAAATAATCCCAGTGCTTGACTTGGGAGGCTGAGGCAGGAGGATCGCTTTAGAGTTCATAGCCAGCCTGGGCTACATACTGAGTTTAAGGTCAACCTAAGCTACACTAGTTCAAGGCAACAGAAGCAGCCGGAGCCTCTCTTCCTCCCTTGTAAGCAGGCTACCTCCTGGGGGGGGGGGGGTCCTTAACACCCACACCCTCTCCATGCCCTCCTCCTGCCCGGGCTTAGGATGTTTACAAAGTGAGGCCCCCTGCTGAGCCATTTAGTTAACCTAAACTTCTCAAGTTGCCACAAGCCTATCAAATAACAGCCAAGTGACTTTTCCCTGCAGTGCGTGATAGCCCTTCTACCTCTACAGACTTGGGGTGTTGAAAGATAATCGAAGCAGGAAGTTAAGATGTCCTAAACCGCCTGAGGTTGTAATAAGTAGCTTCAGCGTTGTGCCCTGTGGGCAGCTTGCAAGAGAGAAGCGGTACTTCACTGAGCCTAGTCCTACAGCGCACAGCCTTTTCTCAGATCAAGAGGAACTGCAGCACTTTCAATTTGCAGCTTTCACATTCCCTGGGGTCTTAGTACAAGAACGGTGAGGGCTGAGATCATTTAAATATTTATCAATGAAACCTGTGTTCCTGGAGCTGCACTAACCCATAGTAGAGGCTTGATAAAAACAAAGTAGACGGGCTAGGGAGATAGCTTAGTGGTCTAAGTGCCTGCCTGGCAAGTGTAAAGTCCTGAGTTTGATCCCTTGTACCATGCACGTCATGCCTCCCTTGGGACCCTGAGTGTACCATTTTGGCCCTGAAACCAGATGTGGTGGTGCATGTCTGTAATCCCAGTGCTGGGGAAGCTGAGACAGGAGAGTCACTGTAAGTCTGAATTGTGTAGCAAGACTGTATCAAATCAATATGTAAATAATTGAAAAAGAACAAAGTAAAAATCTTTAAGGGACCCTGATAACTGAATACTCTCTCCCAGTTCCACCATAGAAAGCTCCATCCTTGTCCTTAGAGAGACTCACGGGAGCTGAGCTCTTCCCTGACCTCTTTGGTGCCTCACTTTTGCATCTCTGAATCAATGTTGGCTGTTCCCTTCCTGAGCAGGTGTTTTCTGAAGCCTCACCTTCATCTCCACTCATCAGGGTCCAACCTCTGGCACATAGGAGATGTTCAGTGAATAGTGGCGAATTGGTGGAAAGAAACAGAGAGAGAGAGAGAGAGAGAGAGAGAGAGAGAGAGAGACAGACAGACAGACAGACAGACACACACAGAGAGAGAAAGAGAGAGAGAGACAGAAAGATGTGGTCTCTGGTCAAGTGCTCTTTGGTTCTTTATCCATAGAAAGATGCAAACAGGACGAGCTAGGGACCCAGCTCTTGGCCCTGCAGGCCAAAGCAGGATTGATTGTTTATATTCTGCACAAACCTTGTTTGTCAGTATGTAAAATATAATTCTGGTTCCTGGCTCTCCTCGCTCTTGCTTCTTCCCATTGCCAGGCTGGAACTGTGACAAATGCTGGACGGCATGGTGACAGGCCTGTCGCAAGCACGTGATGCCCTGGCACTGCGGAGTGCCAGGCTTTTGCTGCTGTGCCTTTGGGGCTGCGAGGCTGGAGGGGACCCACCACTTAACAAAGTGGAGCTGCTGGAGTGACAAGCCTCTGCTTTGTGCCAGGAGAGCCTTGCTGCCCAAAATGTATGGTGCGCGTCCCAGGGCTCTCCTGGCACCTGGGCCCTGCCAGTGTACAATAATTAAGCAGTAAAACCCAAGCGAATGGGTTTGCGTCACTGTGTAACAACCAGACGCCGGGGTGTGAACGGAGGCCCAGCGCATGGCTCTCTGGACTGCACAAATGCTGTCTTGTTGGAACTCTAAAATTGTCAGTGACGCAGAGTGGGGACAATAGCAATAGTGATTTGATGCCAACACGGCAGCTGGCTCCAAACGCTTCCGCACCGTCTCTTTCACCTTGAGACTTTGAGGAAGGCAGGGCCTTGGCAAGGCTTCTGCTTTCTAGGATTCAGACAGAAAGCTTGTCATGTGCCCTTCCCTGGCCCCTGTCCTTTGGGGCTCTGAATGTGGGGCCCCAGGGAAGCACTTCTCAGACCTTACCTGTTTCAGATCTGACCTCAGCTCTAGGAAGTTGGCTGTCGTTACACCTATTGCACTGGTGAGGAGACTGAGGCTCACGTTTACTCACATGGCAGATGCCATAGGTATAGGAGAGTGGAGAACCCGTGTCTGTTTGGATCCCAAGCCTGGGCTCTCAATGGCCCCAGGTTCCTGCCTCTTTTAAGCAAACAAATGCGGAGCCCTTCCTGCTGTTATCTGAGTTTGCTAGGGCTGTTACAGGGAGTGGCCCACACTGGGGCGGGGAGCCCCCCACGTGCATCCGGTGCTTTCCCACGGGGTCTCTGCTTGTACCATAAAGCCATACTCTTATCAGAACGTATGTCCCATATCAAATCCCCCAGATGTCAATACAGCCTTATTTTAATTTAATTACATTTGTGAAGATTGTGTTTCCAAATAGGCTCATACTTAGCTTATGCTTCGACAGACCTGTTTTGAGGCTGGGGAGATAGCTGTGTGGCACAAGTGCCTGCTTGGCAAGTGCAAGGTTGTGAGTTCAAATTCTGGTCCCCCCCCCAAAAAAAGAACAACATACCTATTTTGAGGAGACACAGTACACATAAAACAGACATGATAATGGCTTTTAATTTGACCTGAACACAAAACAAGGGGGAAATAATTTTCATGACAGTTAGGAGAAGTCACTCGTGACTGGCACGAGAACAAATTCTTCAAAGAGCTGAGACAGTCCCCTTTCCTGGACATCACAAACACAAGGCCAGCCTCTCATGGTGGTCCTCTGGAGGGTCCTGCCCAGAGCTGGGACCTGCACCAGGGGCTGCAAAGGAACCTGTACTTCTCCTGTTTCTGCAAACTCTTCCTGTGTGCTGCACCTGTCAGACACCCTCCACACACTTCACCATCCAAAACCCCAAACAAACAGAAAAAACTTACGTCAGTCTGTATGATTATATCAGAATGGTTGTAGGGAAGAAAGGGATGACAATGGAGATTTCTCAGGAGTGGAAGAGAGGCAGAGGCAGAATGACTTATTGTTGGTGACACAAATTCATCTTATTAAGGAGTAATGAACGGGTTTGCTTGGCAGTCAATCACCAAAGCCTTCTCCCTGGGGCCAGAAGGAATGGAAAATGTCAAAATGGGGCACGTTAGGAAGAGTTGTGATGGCAGCCCTAGCAGAGGGGCCTGCTGGAGTCCAGGCAGTACTTGGGGAACCCAGAGCCCTAGACCTCTGCAGTTAAACTATTTGGTGGTGGGACCCGGATCGCTGCACTTTTCTAGATTCTCTAGATGATTTGAATGAGAACAGCTGGCCGCAGCCCCCTCCACTGCACCTCCAAGTGGCTGTTACCTCAGCCGCTGGGTGTGGAGGTGCTGCCCCTCAGCCGGACTCAGCCACAGGTGCTTCTCGGTGGGTTCCATTTCCTGTTGCTGTTTTCTCTGGCATTGGGTGAACAATGGATTCTGAGAAAATCATTTCGACAAGGTTATTTTCATTGGCTATTCCCTGTATAAAGATCCTTAATAGAAGAGAAGAATGTATTTTTATTGGCAGAGGTTGGCACAGTGTCTCCCTCAGCCTGAAGGACCCTGGTTCCCTGAGAATGCTAGATTGCCTGGGGTGAGACAGAGCAAGGCCTGGGCGTGGGTGGAAAGCACCTGCTTGGCTTTTTCACTTGGTCAGAGCACAGTGGGGCACTTGGTGGTGTCTGTCCTTATCAAAATGTCCTTGGGTCAAAATAAGAACAAGTATGTCAGAATGTCCCCATGTCTTGACCTGTCTTGTGCTGTTATAACACAATGCCCAGCCCCAAGTAATTTATAAAGAACAGAGATTGATTTCTTATAGTCCAAGGGCAGGACCTACATCTGGTAGAGAATTTCTTTTTATTCTATCCATAGGCCAAAAGCTTCTAGAAGAGCAAGGGAACACGAGAAAACAAACAGGGGCTGAATTTGCTTCTGTTACAAACCAATTCCAGGACAATGGCCTTAGTCCATTCTAATTGAGCCACTTCCTGAAGATCCCACCACTCAACATGGATGCAGGGTAAAATTTCTGAAATAGAAGTTTTGGTGACACATTTAAAATACAGCACTCTGGTAATATAATTGATCTTGTCCAATTGTCAAGGCCTTCTGAGAAGCCTAGTGGGCAAGTGAGAGTCTGAACTTGGAGCAAGACTCTGAGTGGACCCCTCAGGTCCTCACCCCTCTGCTGGTGCAAGATGGAGTCCCTCCTCTGCAACCCACTTTGTCTCGCACAGCTCTGTGCCCACCAGGGAGAGCGCAGGGTCTCTGGGAACATCTGGAGAGCTGCTGGTTCTGTGCTGAGGGCCACAGAGTAAACCACAAACAGCCAGCCTTCTGGGTTGGCACACATCTTGGAGCTAGATGCAGTTTAGATGTACCGGAAGGACCCAGGGAATGGGGTATGCACCTGCGAAAGCCCTGGACCAACGTCGGACCAACGACCTCCTCCTACGTCTAGGAGCCCCTCCCATGAGAAACAATGCACTGAGGAAAAAAAATATCTGACATACATGACTTAAAGCTACGCTGGCTTCATCCATCCCCAAGTCCCCTTAGCTATGGGCTCATCAATGGCTTGATAAGCCCACACTTGCAAACCTATGAGCTTTTGAGAGAATGCATTTCAAGGTTTTACTTTTGAGACAGTCTTGCTAAGTTGTCTGAGCTGATCTCAAAATTATAATTCTCCTGGCTCAGGTTCCCAAGCAGCTGGGATTACAGATATATGTCCAGCTCCAGCTAGGGGTCATTTCTTTTTTTAAATCAAATCCATAACATTTTCACTGATTCACCTTGAAGTGAAATCCACAGATTTTGTTTTTAAACTTTAGGTTGAGCTGAGTGGTAGAATGTCTGTCTACCATGTGTATGACATTGGCTTCAATCTTTGGTACTGCCAAATAAATAAATCAGTAATAAATAAGCAAGGAAGCAAATAAAAGTTGTCTATCACTCTAACAATAGTATAAAGAAAAACTAATGGGAAAGCAACTTATAGTGAAATAGTATGCTTTTTAAAAATATGCCCAGGTATGTCCAGCCTGGACAACTAAACAAGGCCCCGGAAATCAATCAGTTAGAATGTAAAAATTTTCCCCAAGGGCTAAAGAGACTAAATTCCTGCCTGGTAAGTGCAAGGAACCCAGTTCAATCCTTCGTACCACATGCTGTGCTGGCCCCAAAACTGGACATGGTGGCACATGCCTGTAATCCCAGCACTGGGGAGGCTGAGTCAGGAAGATCACTATGAGTCTGAGCCTTGAAGTGAGACCCTGTATCCAATAAACAAATAAAACTTCCTTCCGAAGGACTCATGTGTATTGGCCTGTGGAAGGCGATGGGCTCACAAGGGCTCTGACTTCATTACTGATCCACTGATAGATTCATTAGCTGAATGGTGTGACTTTATGGGCCATATCTTTTCCTCAGGCCACTTCCTTTCTGGTTCTCTCTCTCTGTCTGTCTCTTTCTCTGTCTGTCTCTCTGTCTCTCTGTCTGTCTGTCTCTCTCTCTGTCTGTCTCTGACTCTGTCTCTGTCTCTGTCTCTGTCTCTGTCTCTGTCTCTGTCTCTCTCTCTCTCTTCCTACTTGCTCTTGACCAAGTGGTTGAAAAGGACCTCAAGGCAGGGAGACTGCAGACAGTACTTCAAGAAACACTTCCGTGGCCTCTGGAAGGATGGGTGTAGACTTTGTAGGATTTTCCCTCAAATAGGACTGTCATTAAGAACTCCTAATTTAGACCTTGCTGCATAGAGGTCCACTTAGATTCTCACACTTTTGCTGTAGGGTACTAATAACACATTATCTATATGGGAGGGTGGAGATCTATGGCCAGGATTTCTTTCCACTCTTCCCTCTGTTTAGAACTCACACCAACATTTGCTGGGCACAGCCTACTTGGAATAAGGGCCACATTTTCCAGCCTTCCTGTCTATGAGATATGGCCAGGTGATCAGACTCTGTAAGTGTAAGCAGAAGAGGTGGCTGTTGGGTCCAAGACAAGACCTCCAAGGAGGGGTGGTCACCTTGGCGTGGTCTCCTTTCTCTTTCTGACTTTCTATAACAGGACTTCAGATGCCCAAGGAGAGTGGGAATGAGAAGAGAGTCACATAGCAGAGCTGCTGCTGCTATGGCCTGGGTCGCTAACTACCTGGGGCTGACTGTGTCCAGCCTGGGTGAGACCATAAGACAGATGTGGTCCTAGCTCCTGTATGTGCTGTTATTTTGCAGTTTTTCCAGTCACTCATGATTGGCCACAATGTTTTTAATACAGGTTCCCAACCTAAGATTAACTGTATTCAACATAGGATCTAACCCTGTCAGGAGACCTTCCAGAGGGTCTGAGGTTTACTCTGGGAATATCTTCTCTCAAACAGATTCCTCTCCAAATGTCCCAACAAGGAGAGAGCATGTGACCCTGGGGGCCCTGCCCCAGTCACCTGATAAGCACCATAAAGGCTAGGTAGTGGCTGAAATAATATCCCAGGCAACAGGAATGGGATCAGAGGACAGAATTGGCTCAGGGTGTGGGGGACTGCATTGCGTAGAGGGTTCACATTTCTCTTGCCAGTGGGAGCAGTGTCCTACACCACTGTCCCCATGAGGGTCCTGTGTACTTGGTCCTTGGTGGTGGGGCCTCAGCACCACAGCTGTTGCATGGTCTTCAGTTGCACCAGTAAAAATAGAAGCTCAGGAGTGGGTGGACTCCCGGAAACTCAGGTCTCACAGCCTTAGAAAGCCCCAATTTAAGCACTAAGACACAGAATCCAAGCAAAGGAGACACTAGAGCCCAGAGCTAGGGTTTGGCGGAGTGCTTGCTTGCTGTTGGGGAAACCTCCAGCAGGATTCCATCTGCGTGCCACCCTCTGAGGGTGCAGAACGCCCGGATGTGCTCCAGCTGTGCTCCCACCCCTCTGGGCCAACAACGGCACATGGTTCCCAGGCCACTCAGCTCTGAAGGCCATCTGCTTGTCAGAGGCTCTGTTGGCTTTGGAGGCTGAGAAAGTCCTTTTCCTTCCTCCTCTCTGTGTGCACACATCTACCTCAGATGGGGAGCAGGGCCCCAGCTCCTCCGGAGAGAAGGACTCAATGACTCATGGAGACACATTCTTGGCAGCTTCCTGAGTTTCTTTTCATGTGAGGAAATGGACCAATAGTTTATAAATGGACGTCCTGTAATACTGCACCATCTTACAGTTCCTACCTAGGGACATACAAGAATGTACAGGAATGTGCAACTGAACTCCAGAGCCAGGTTCATACTGGAACCTGCAGACAGGCTTCTGTGCTGGGACCATGTCAATCTGGGTGGCTCTGGTGAGATGTGTGTGTGTATGTGTGTGTGTGTGTGTGTGTGTGTGTGTGTGTGTCTGTCTGTCTGTCTGTCTGGAGATGGAACCCAGAGTATTTGCGCTAGGCTACACTGTCAGCCTAATTTGAGTTTATTTTCTTTTTTAAATTTTGAAATAGGGATTTACTAAGTTTCTAAACCATCAAGATCCTCGTGACTCAGCCTCTTAGAGTGCTGGGATTCCAAGTACGCCGCTGTGCCCAGCCTGGAGCGATGCTGTGGCTCTATGTGAAAGAGAGAGGGCATGGGTGCTGAGCTCTGTGGAAGGGTTGATAGCTGGGTGACTCTCTGGAGATTTCAGGAAAATACTGCCCAGGACTGGTGGTGCTTTGTCTGCATGTGTTCACGAAGGTGAACTGGGGAAGCTTGGGGATGAGCTGCAGAAACTCAGCTCGGGCATCAGACCACAGACTTCTGTCTTCATGGCTGGAAAGAAAAGATCTGTCTGACACAGCCGTGTCCTCTCTTCTGCCGCCTTTCTTCCACCCACACACTCCTGTTACACAAAGGGCTGGCCCCAGAGCACCTAGTGAGAACTGTTTTTTACCTTCCCTCAGAACTGTTCTTTTTGAGCTAAAATGTCCAGGATCTATTCTCAGGTTGCCTGGGATACCAAATAGCTTAATAACCCGGATGAGGCTGACAGAGTCTGAAACAATGCTCAAAAGGAACATCCGCCCTCAAAATGTCCTCTGAACCCAGTAGAAGATTTCACACATGACCAAATGATTCACTTCACAGGATGGTCGTCTTTAAATGCAAGGGGGTGAAACCAATCTGTCCAAGCTAAAGAAAGGAGACTGTGGGCAAATCGGGAGGCGAGCTAGTTAGAAGAGGAGCTCGAGAGGCCACCTGTGTGATTTTACATGAATCCAAGAGTCTGCAGAACTGTGAGATGTTCAGGAGTAGGGGAATGTCCTGCCCAGCCCCCGCTTCTGCAGATGTGTTTTTTTTATACATACTATCGAACTCAGGACCTTGGGCTTGCCAGGCAGGCATTTGTACTGCTGAGCTATCTCCTCAGCAGATGTGCTTTTATTTATCACACACACACATGGCTACCTATGCATACATGGAAATGAATCCATCATTTCACTTCAAGCAAACAACAGGCTGCTTCTCCTTAGGTGGACCTCTTTACCTCCCTGGTTTCAGTTCCTCCGGGTGATAATGAGCGTGTTGGACTGGGCCCCTGTGGATCGCCTTCTAGTTCCAAATGTTTGAGGACTCTTTTTTTTTTCCAGATTGGTTTCAGTCTGCCACAATTAAGACCATATGCAGTCAGGCACTGCGATAGGCACTGGAAACACACAGAGACTGAAACACCCTCCCTGTCCCGGGGTTCTGGGAAAGAAGCAGATAGAAGGAGTCTCTCAGCATGTGGTGAGACCAAGGGTTTCATTAAATTGCATACAAGTTGCTATAGGGGCCCCAGAAGGAGGATGCTATGGCCTGAATAGGACCCCCCAATGTTCACGTTGAAAACTTAGTTCTCAAGTGTATGTGTTAGTGTATTTGGAGGTGGGATCTTTGGGAGGCGGTTGGGTCCTGAGATCTATTCACTTAGGAATAGATCAATCCACACTATCCTGACTTTGGCTGTGTTGTAAAGGTGTGCTCTCTCTGTCAGGTTCTCCCTGGGACATCATGTTATAATGGTCATAGAAAATGAACTTAAGACAGGTGCCCACCTGAGATTTTCATGCCTGAGCAGGGTGTGCTTGCATCCGGCATCTTCTCAGGCATCTTCCAGGTAACCACAGGCACCTCAGACACTCCTAGAAGATGAGAAAGAGCAGCAAGTGCTGGAGGTCCTGTGAATAGCTCATAAAGGAGGGTCAGAGAAGCTCCAGAAGCTGAGGTCGAGGGCGGAGGGACTTTAGAGACAGTGAGGTTTGGATCCTAAGATCATTGCATGGCGATGTTGGAGGCTATGTTAGCAGAAGAGACTTAGTATGGGGACCAGAGGGCAAATGGCCTGGTGAGCCATACGCAACAGCAAATGGCTGAGGGCCTGTGCCCAGGGAGTGGCTGGGAAGGAGAGGAGGGTGAGATGTAGCCAAGAACAGGCTTTGGGTCACTTGGGAGGTAGATGGGACTTGGGGAACGGATGAGGTGGGAGGATGGGGAGGAGTCCCCGATTTTAGGCAGTGGGGGGAACAGTCGTCAGTGAGCTGGGAGAGGAATGAAGGGGAGCAGGTTTAGGGCACAGGTGCTGGTAATGTGCCTCACTCATCTGGGACCGCCAAGTTAGAGGTGACAGGCGTGTGATGGCGGAGAGCTTAGACGGTGCCTCTCCACAGGCACTGCTGTGTGAAGATGCCACCGCTGAGGAGCGTGAGCAGCTGGAGGCAAGGGCGCCCCTTCCAGCCCTTGGGGGCAGTCCGAGCAAGGCCACCAAGAAGGGAGGAAGTCAGTGGCAGGGTGGAAAGCGCACCAGGGGACTGGAAGCAGCTGTGCAGAATGGCGCCATGTGACACCACAGTGGGCAGGGGGCACGGGAGGAGAGGCTAGGGAAGGTGAGCTGGTGCCATGCACTTGGGAAGGTGGAGGCCAGCTGGCAGGCCTGGGTCCTGTGGAGCAGGCTCACCTGCCCCGCTGTGGTGTGCTCACCTTCCCTGCCACTGCCCGCTGCTGGGGACCTCCCCACTCCCCAGTGCACGCCATTCTCAAGAACAGCCCAGAAGATTTCCTCCTCAGCCCCAAAGAGCCGCACCCCACCTCGCCTGTACCAAGCTCTCCTCTCTCAGGGTGCTGTCCACAAGCCTCAGCTTCTGGCCAGTCAGGGACTGAGCTGTGTGCTGAGCAGTCAGAGGTTGCAGAGTCCAGGCCTGTGTCATTGTGCCATGAGGCCCCCTTACCACACACTCACACATTGTACATTGAGCAACTGTAAACCCACATTAGTGCAAATGTGTTCACATTTGGTTTCTGTCTCTGTCCTCTTTCTCTCTCTACTTCTCTCTACTGCTTTATAGAAAAACCCAGGAAGGTCACAGTGATCCTAGAGCCATTTTTGGCAGTGTTTTGATGACAAGTAGTGACAGTTAAATTCTCCCATGGAAAAGCCATCTTTTACATTGTGTAATTAATAAGAAATATGTTACTATGTTAGACTGCTGTATGTTGCTATAACAAAATACTCAAGGATGGGTACATTATAAAGAAAAGTGGTTTATGTTGTCTCACAGCGTCAGAGAGATGTTCAAGAGTATGGTGAGGTGAGGGTCTCATGGTGTGTCAGCTCATGCTGGAAAACTAAAAAGTGTAAACAGGCACATGTGGGACAGCATGGGTGCAAGACAGACAGGAAAAGTGGTGCACTCACTTGATACCAACCCGCTCTTGTAAGCAGGCCAGCCCTGTGAGACCCCCACCTGCTCCCCCAAGGTGGCCCTTGATCCTTTTGGGGACTTTGCCCGTGTGACCATCTCTCTTTCTATTCAGTTCTGCTCCTTAAATCCCCTTTCTCAAGACCGTAACACTGGGAGCCTATCTTCCAGCACGTGAAGCGTTGGGGAGCCAAGCACAGCAGTCATGTGACTATCCTGTCTCTGTGAACCTTCTGCAGTGGTCCCAGCAGCCACACGAATCCTTGCCTCAACCGATTAAGATACTGGCAAAATGATGATGCAAAATTCAGTCTTTTCATTTTGTTTCAGGTACCACACTAAGTTTGTGGATGTTTTTAAAGTTCAATGTGTTATCACCTATTAATCACTTGTGGTGTTCACACTGTCCCAGATTTGGTCCCTGGGAACCCCTTCAGTTGGGCTGCTATGTGTTTTTATCATAACCCCCATACCTGAGCACTACCTTGCTTTCTATGTCAAGGAAATATTCTCAGCAACTGCATACTTTTCTTGTCCCAGCCTGGACATCTTTCAGTGAAGAATTAGAAAACAAATAATGAGATTTATTATTTTTAAAATGAGTTTTATCATGTATATGGGTTAGTTTTCTTGGTGCAGGAACAAAATTCCTGGCACCCGTGTCTTACAGGAGGAGAGCTTTACGTTGGCTCCAAGTACAGAGGTCACTGCAGCAAGGTGTGGCCGAGGAAAGCTGACTGGCTCCTGAGAGCTGGGGAGCAGAGTGCTGAGGCAGAGTCCAGGAGCAAAGCCCCAGGCACCAGGCTGAGCCCTCAAGACCACAAGCATGAGCCACTCCTTCCCACCAGCCCGTCTCCTCCTAATCGCCTACCCAGCCGTGCGCTCACCACTGGGTTAACACGCCAGCGAGGTTCGTGCCCTCGCAGCCTGGTCACCGCATTCTATGCTTCACCCAACCAAGCCTGAAACTCAAGGCACCTTGTAGAATCTCCATCCAGAATTCACTCCCCTAACCACAGTGGCCACCTTGAGGGCCTGAGGCCGGCCTGGTATGGCCTTCACATTTGTTACCACACATCTCACAGCAATTGCATGAAGACTGGTGTTCCCAATGCACAGGTGGAGAGGCTGACAGAGGGTGCATGGTCTGCACTGGGCCGCCAGTGAGTAGAATCAGACCTGGATCGTGGATCCTGGCCAGAGCACTGCTTCTGCTCCCTAGCACTCACATTATCTGTCGCTTGGCCTTTGGGTCAGGACAGTGTCACAGCCAAGTGTCACTGAGGCAGTATCATGGCCGTCCTGTGGCCCCAGTAGGTAGCTTCCCAGTCTTTCACCTTCTCTAGGAGCTACAGGTTGGGCTGAGATAGGAAAGGAACAAAGTCCCAGTGGCAGAGAGTGCACTGACTACGTGGCCACATTGCCTTGTTCCTGTATAGGCTTCTGATTTCCCTTTGAGCTGGTGACAGTAGTGACCTTGCCTCACCTGAGAAGGACACACAGGGATACTATTAGAGGTCATCCTCTCTGGGGCAGCATGGGGGTGTGAGGTATCCAGATCTGAGGGGGAGCATGGGAATGTTCTAGATTACAGGGTTGGCACGGAAGCTACAGGAGTCATTATGTGTGGAGATGAATGTTATTTAGGTCACTTGTTATCTATGAGATGTTGCTATATCCTGGCTCTGCAAGTCTGTGGGACAACTGGGTGGTGGTGAAGCCTTCAGAGGGGTGCCAGGCAGAGGGCCATAAGGTCCATAGGGCCACAGTGCAGAGGGAATCTCAGGAATGTGGCCCTCCCTCTCTCTCATTCTTTGCTTCTCTGCTACTACACCATAGACCGCTTTCTTCCACCACATACTTCTGTCCTAAAGGCCTAGGTCTTAAAGCAGCTAGAACAAGTGACCACAGACTGAAGCCTCTGCAGCCATGAGCAACAGTAAAGCTTTCCTCCTGTGAGTTGAACTTTCTTGGGCATTTGGCCATAGCCATAGAAAACTGACTACCAAGGGTATTGAGTTTGCAGCACTTTACAGTTGCTAAGCCTGTAGTATGTACTGACACAAATTCCCTAGGATGAATATACTCACCAAGTAGAGCTAAACAATAGCAAGAAACATAATAAAAATAGATAAAAATGGGAATCTAAGAAAATAAATTTTTAAAAACCCCTCTAAGCTTCATTTGCTTCATCTGGAGAGTTAGGACGATAGCATTTATTTACCTCCCAGGGTTGCTGGGCAGACAAGAGAGAATATATAAAGCATGTGACACACGGGGCCTGGTTCACTGTTCACCTGTGACTAATTTCACCTGGCTTTATGACTCCTTCCTGAAGGGCAGAGGCGCTGGACAGCAGTGGTGGGAAGAAGGCCCATTGTAGCAAGCTGGGGTTTGCTGGGCTTCTCTCTCCCCAAGTAGGTCAGGGCCCCCCATAACTGAGCTGGCAGCTTTCAGACAGAGAATTATATTTACATTAATTCAAACAGAGGACAGTTTGGGAGCTTCCTGGTGCCCCGTCACAGATAAGACAGGGTAGTCACTCTCCCTTGAGGTTGCTGCAGGCTGACAGAACTCCTCAGCGATTCTTCTTGGAAACTTTTTCTTATGGCCTCACTGACGTCTTTTCTTAGAGGTCAGCAAGCATGGTCCATCTAAATAGAACTCTTGATTATTCCTCCTAAGCGGTGACCCCCGGGCCATACCTGTCTCAGCCTGGTCACCCAGTGGTCTGCCTACTTCTGCCCTGCATTAGTGCTTTTCATTGCTTCAGTGAAATACCCAAGGCAATTAATCATAAGGACAACTGGTTCTGGAGGTTCCATTCCCAGATCAGAGAGCGAAGGGCTCGTGAGAGCAGAGAGAGAGAAAGAGAGAGAGAGAGAGAGACAGACAGACAGACAGACAGACAGACAGACAGACAGAGACAGAGAGACAGGGAGACAGAGACAGAGACAGACAGACAGACAGACAGAGACAGAGAGACAAACAGAGACAGACAGACAGAGACAGAGAGAGAGGGAGAGAGAGAGAGAGAGGCAGAGAAGGTCCCAGTGTCTCCTCTGAAGGCATGGCTCCAGTGACCTAAGGACATCCCCTTAGGCCCCACCTCACCACCTGTAGTGCCACCTGGGACCTAATATCTAGTGCATAGGCCTTCTGGGGAACATTACTGCTGACTGTAGCATACCCAAGCCCTCATCCCCTCCCAAGCAGAGCAGGCCGCAAGTCCTGGCTGGCTTCTCCTTCACCACAATTCCCAACTGTGCCATCCTCTCGTGGGACCCAAGCACCCCCAGACCCTGTCAGCTGCACTGCTCAGACAGCTTGGAAGCTGAACTGGCAGCAGCCCACATTGACTGCCTCCCTCAGACCAGGTCCTGGACACAGTCCTCCGTGTGTCCCCAGCCCCAGGGATGGGTTCTGCCAGCAGGAGGAGCATGAGCAGGAGGTACTTTCCCCAAGGAGAGGTGCAAGCATGGGTCTTCTGCTCCTTGTCCTGCTCTTCCATCTCTCCCTTAGGATAGAGCAGCCCCCACCAGCTAGTATCCTGGCTCTGGAAACGTGAGCCCAGAGAGCCCTTCTGCCCATGCTACCCTTGAAAGCAAAGACATGGTCATTCTGGTTCCACCACTGGTGCCCTGAACCTCTGATTTCAGTTCCCTCTTCCTTCTCTGTGGCCCCTGCAGTGGTCAGCAGCCAGGGACCTGCTAAGGACACCAATCAGACCCCGCTGCTCTCCACCTTCCAACCTCTCCCCCCACCCTGCAGCCTGGCACGGTGACCTGGCTCTAGATAGCTCCATCTTGAGTGACATTTTCCACAGAAGATTCAGGCTTAGCCCCAGCAAGGCCATCTAGCACCCACACTACAGCTGTTCCCAGCTCAGCCCAAGCTTCTTCTTGGTATCACTCTGTCCTCACTGATTTCTCATTTTCTGGATTTACTTATTTATTTACTAACTTCCTGTGTTAGACACCTTCCCATTGCTGTGACAAAACACCTGAGATGATCAGCTTAGTAAAGGAAGAGGCTGGTTGTGGCTCATGGCTTGAGAAGTTTCAGACGATGGTCATTCTGCTCGGTTGCTTTGGGCCCGTGACAGCACAGTACAGTGTGGAAAGCGCATATACCAGGGGAGGACTGTTCATCCTCTTGGTGGCTAGGAAGCAAAAGAAGAAAAGTACTGGGGCCCCACAACCCCCTGGAGGTCACTCTCCAGTGACCTGACATACTCCCGCTAGACCTTGCATCCTGAATGTCCCAGCCCCTCTCAGGGGCTCCTGGGGCTGGGAAGCAAGGCCTCCACATTTGTGCCTCTGGGGGACATTTATTCAAACCACAGCACTGTCCATGGCAATGGTTTGCCTGCCGCTCTCTGCCTAGAGCACCAGTTCATGAAAGAAGCCTTAGTCTTTCTCCATGCTGGTGCTGGTGCAGCCTGGATGCTCCCGCTCACTTTGGTGTTGGGGAGGTGGGGAGCTGTGGATCCGGACTGCTGCCCACCACACTCTTGCCTGCAGAGAACGGAATCGTGGTGTCCCCGAAGATGGTTTGCTGTCTTCTTGTGGGAGCTGCTTGCTGGCTTTGTAACCTTCCAAATTAGGAAATCCTCTCTGCTCAGCTGGGCTCATCTTTGTTCTTACTGCATCGTGGTTTTCCAGCTGAAGGAGCAAAACTTGGCGGTTGGGACTCCAGCAGGGCAGGGGTTGGGACAACAGTTACATGTGGGTTTCAGTCCAGGGTCTGCCACTGGCTCCCTTTGCTCAGCTCAGGAAGTGACTTAACCACTTCAAGTCTCTGTGTCCTTGGCTGCTGCAGGAGGGATCGTCCAGAGTCGTGACAGTTCAAGAGGATGAAAGAAGCAGAGCCCAAGGCCTGGCACCCGGAAGGGCCATCGGATCACTTCCTCTTTTTACGAGGTCTGAAGTTAGGCGTGATGGGCTTTCTGGGGTCATTGATGGATGTGAGTGTGAGCGCTGCTTAAAAGTGGCCTCGCTGACCTCGCGCTGTGTCCAGCTCTTTAGGTAGGGAGGGAACCAAGGCCCCACAAAATTCCCCTTCATGTGCCAGAGCTGTCACAGTGTAGGGGCCTCCGCTCCTTCTCCCTGCTGGAAGGAGTCACGGCAATAAGGCTTCTGGGCCACCAAAACTACAGTCCTGGGAGGCTGTGCAGCCCATTTGGCCATCAGCTGGTACTCCTTCAAGATAAAGAAAAGTCACAAGTGAGTCTCTGTACATGCAGCTATTTTTAGATTTCTAGCTTTATAACAACCCTGGAGTTTCCTATTTTTCTGCTTTGTTCTTTTCTTTTTTTCTTTTTCTTTTTTTTTTAAGAGGGTAAGTTAACATAAAACTTTGAAAAAATAACTCACCAGAAATATAGCACAGTGAGCTGAGCCCAGGATCTGGAACCAAGGGCCACAGCATTGCTGTCACCAGAGAACTGAGACAGTGAGGAACCTCTGTGATTCTGGCCTTGGCTGTCCCGGGACCCCTTCAGGACATGGGCCTCCCTCCACTTCTGGGCTTGCAGCACAGCCTCCTGGCAACTGGAGGGGGCCAGCGTCTCACAGTGGGCCCGGATGGGTTGGCGACTCCTAGGTGGTCCTGGACATGTGTTTCCAGCATGTGCTGGCTCTGTTGCTGTGCGTGAGCCACAGCGGGGAGAGGGTGGGAGCTGTTTAGGGGTGGATTCTCACAGGGAAGTCTTCTCCACCCTGCAGCCTGTGCTCGCTTGGGTGCGATGGCCAGTGCTGCCTCCCCCCATCAGAGGAAGATGGGCTGAGGCCCACAGGCATGACATGGCCCAGAACCACAGGGCCACGCACTTTCACCAGGACCTCTAGGCTCCCAGATGAGGTCAGAGGGTAAAATGAGAAACAGTGAATTCCTAGCCCAGGTGACCAACAGTGACACTGGGGACACCCAGGAATGAGGCTCATGGCCACACCCGGGCAGGCAACCTCATAGATGGTGGCTGCCTTAGGTAGCCAAGGACAGGAGATAGAATTATGGGAAATCCCTTGCCAATGGAAAAGAAAGTGAAATGGTCATTCTTGCAGACAGGCTGCCAGAAAGAAAGTAACCCAAGGACTGTGCCTGTTGACTGTTACTGGGAGCAGGGGGAGGACTGCGGGGCCAGGAGCAGACCACAGGGTCTTCCCCTGAGTGCAGTCTACCTACCCAGAGCCCTGGCTGCATGGTGCCCCTTGACTGCTGGGCTGTTGGTCCTGCCGCTGTGTCCTTCATCACTTGGGCTTCTGTCACCCACCTACAGCCTGGGCTCCCCAAGAGCAGGGATGGGTGCCCTGGTCTTTGTGGCCCTCACTCCCAGCCTTCCAACCTTCAGAGCTAATGATGTGTGTGTGTGTGTGTGTGTGTGTGTGTGTGACCCTGGCCAGGGTCCTTTCCTCACCAGCTCTTTCTATAGATACAAAGAATAAGAAAAGATTGATTTAAGAGTTGGTGGGGGAGAGCCTGTGCTCAGCAGGCTCCGTTTAAAGCTATGTCCTTTGAGCAAAAGGCAGGGGGCTTGCGTCAAACAGAGAGAACCTGCCCCCTGCTGGCCATATGTGGTAATATCAGAAGAACCCTACAGGTTTGTACCTTTAAATACTTGTTTCCTCTTCCCTCCTGTTTTACTTCTTTCCTAGCGTCTCGTTGCTCGCGCAGATTCCAACTCTTGACCTTGTGAATGCCAGTGGAAAATGCGCAACGCGTGTTGAATATCATTTTATTTCAGAAGAAGACAGTTAACTGCAGGAAATAAAAAAATAAATAAACATGAAACATCAATACTCAAACTTACAACCAAAGTCATGAACTTTTTGAGCTGTTTTTTTTTTTTATTTCCATGTAACAGAGAAACTATCATACTTGGGGATATGTTTCTTTTCCAAGATGAACTTAAAGAAAGAAAGGTTTATTTGGCCCGCTGTCTATAATTAGCTGGCTCCTCCGTAGGGTGGCGTGGCAGACGGGCATCGCAGAGGAGAAATGGTCCGTGACACGCAGAAAGCAGACACAAGGCAGTGACAAACTACAAGCAGCACGCAGCCCTCTTTCCGTCCCCTCTATTCATCCAGTCTCCTTACCCTAAGGGCAGGTAGCACGCACACCCTCAGTCCCACCATGACCTCAGTCCCTGCCTCATATCTGTGATCCCAGCATCACACACCCACGCTCTAGCCACCTCTGAAAAAACCGGCCTATGATTACACGAGGCTTTGGAGGGGCACCTAGCTACAAGCCATGACAGCTAGAGTTTCACTATGTTGCCCAGGCTTGGCTCAAACCTCGAAGAGTACTGTGGTGAAGGAGCCTGGCCCACTGTACCTGGCTAGGTGTGTTTATGGATAACTGATGGTGACAAGAAGCCATGTGCACTCCTATTTGTGGATTTATCTGGTTGACACCAAGTTGTCCAGCAAAAACCAGGGTGTCTTGTGGGGTTCATTCATGTGCGTGGCAAGGGCACGAGAGCTGTGAGGCCTTGGAGAAGGTTAGGTTGGGCTTTGTGCAGGCTTGGGATTCAGGGCAGGGTTTGCAAAGTCTCGCTTGTATCGTGCCCATATTAAAAAAAACAAAGAACACCCCAAAAGAGTGCCCAGAACCTTGCTGAGGAGATGGAGGAAAGGTGGGGCTTCGTCCTGCAGAGTAGAAGGAGCAGAGCAGCTTCTGCAGGCCAGGTGGACTGACCTCTGAGGGTCTTAGCAATGTGGGGAGAGAGCCTTCCCATGAAGCAGTTCAGGTGATACCGGCACACTTCCTTGGAAAGACCCAGGGCTTTGGAGTCGGGCTCTGTTCAGCTTTAGGCTCGCCAGCTGTAAGGAAGGCCTGGTCCTTAGCTTCCCGGTGCCTCATTCCTCTTCCCTAAAGCCAAGGTGTCGAAACACACATCACGGTGGTCCTGAGAGTCAGATGTAGCTTTTGTAAGGGCAACAGTCACCTTGGTGAATGGTGGCCAACGCTGTGATCGATGACTGATCAATAACTGGTCCTTCTCAGTTCTGTGTATTAGAGATGCCTATGTAGCTGTGGAGCCTGACTTCCATTTTTAAAAAACCCTAGCTCAAAGTCACAGATACAGCCCAGTGGCATAGGTAGCTGCCTGGCAAGCACAAGCTACTGACTCCAATTCCCAGTACCAACCAACAAACCAAAAACCTGTTCAAATACAGTAATGTTTTCTTAAAGCCCAGGGCAGTTTCCAGTGGAAACGTGACACTGAGGTCTGCGAGCAGGGATGTCCCCTCTCCTGCAGTCCCCATTCATCCCACTTTGCTGCCTGCAGTTTGTGAGCGTCTCAGGCTGGGAGGCATGTCCCCTGCCCTTGCCCGGTAGTCTCCCTCACGTAGCCTGGGTAGGGCTGTCCCTTTCTCAGCGTACTCGAAACTGCCCTGACGTAGCACTCTGTTACTCATTTCATAAGATGTGTCTAACCCCCACATACGTGTGTTTATTTTAGGCTGGACACAGTTGGTCCTCAGAGTCGATCAACAGTACATGTGAAAAATTTGGAAAAAAACCAGAATTTGTCTTGAACACATAGATGCTCCAGTGCCAGGAAATTCAGAACACAGTGACCACTTGCATAGCATTTGTATGGTATTCACTGTTGTAAGTTATTTAGGATGATTTAATGCATATAGGGAAGTGTGGGCTCTATGCAAATAGTAGTCCAGTCTGTGCAGGGGACTTGAGTGGACACAGACTATGGTATCCTCAGGGGTCCTGGAACCCCTTCCCCACAGCGAGAGTGACTGCAATACCACACACAAATATTCAGTCCAAACACAAGTGTTTATATGAATCCAGTTTGTGTTCTTAAATAAAATGAATACACAGAATTTCCAGTCTCACCTTCCCGCCTCTCAGTAGATCTGCTTGGACATGTGGTTTAGAGACCACACCTCTTCAGAGTCTAGGGAACGCCAAGCTATCCAGACTTTCAGAGTTCATTCTTCCTGTCATGTCGTTCTGTGTACCAGTATTGGTGGGAGTTCAAGTTCCTTACACAAAATGTCCCAGTGTTTTCATAGAACCTCTGCATATCCTCTGCCTAGCACAGTACAAATGCTATGTCAGTAAGTGCTACCTGGCATTATTTAGAGAATAAGAATGAGCCAAAACTCTGTACATGTTTAGTGCCTGCACAGTTCTTAACCTGAAAAAAATTAGTTTTGACTCTCAGCTTGCTGAATTCACAGATGTGCAAGCTTGGCTCCCACCATCGCCCCATCATGCATCCCATGGGAGCCGCGGTTCCCTCCACTCCATAGGTGTCTCTATCTTGATATCATCCTTGTCATGGGGCCACTTACGTCAAGTGGAAGAAATTGCATGCTGGGAAGGCAGGGCAGAGGGAAGGGAAGGACAGATTCCTGGATAGTTGCAGACTCCTGGGGCTGAGACCTACCTCAGATGTTGCAAAGTCGCTGCTGTCATGCAACTAGGGCTCTTAGGGTAGAGGACACCAGTACATGGCCAAGACCCCAGGAGGGCCATTGCCACTCCTGCATGCTATACCCACATCTCTCTAGAGTTGAGCACCCATATCGACACCTGCTCCTGTGCCAGGGAAGCATGGGTTGTCACCCAGGAGTTCCTGAACGTGAGGAGTGTTGTCTTTGACAAGGAACATTCAGGAATTCTCAATCATATACATTATGATTGAAATATTGACATTCCTGTATAACTGTTAGTGCATTTCTAGATGACGCAGTTAACACTGTAGCAGTTTTAAATGGTTAAAACTGGCTGAAACAGTTATGAAGAGCCAAAGAGGTATAGAAATCATAATCAAACATTGAGAGACTGAATAGACCATGAAAAGGAAATGCAACTTGAGGAAGAGAGACGCCAAAGGCGTGGAGGAAACAAAATGACTAGAAAGGAGAACTGTGAAACTGGGGAATGAATCAAGATGCAGAATGAGCGGGCAGGCACGGACCAGCAAACTGACTTGGAGACTCTGAGGTCGGAGGTGTGGGCTGCTCGTTTATGCAAAGGTTAACACTGGGGAGAATGGTTCACCTGTGCAATAAATGCAGCGGTGTTTTCCTGATAATTATGAGCTGCTCTATCAAGCGATGTGCCCCTCCAGGTGTGCAGCTAGTTATCTTGGTCATTAGCACCTCAGCCGCTGTCTTAACAAGTTCAGGGTCCAGATTTTACACTCAGCACTCTGGGAGACTGAGGCTGTGGATCACAAGGTCAAACAACTTAGCCACTTAGCAAGACCCTATCTGAAAATAAAAAGTGGAAAAGCCTGGGGATGTGAGTCAGCGTGAAGACCCTGCACTCATCCCCGGAATTGCCTCTCCAAAGTCGTAATTTCCTTGTATTAGTATAACAGATGTGTGAGTCGTTTACTATGAGATGCCCAAGAACATTAACACCTAGGGCTTGTAATCCTGCCCTCACCTCAGGGCCGGGACTAACGCCCCACACCTACCACTTAAAGGAAGAGGAGGAGAGATTTATTTCAGCTCACAGCTTCCAGTGTATGGCGGGCTGGCTCTAAGGCAGAAGGAGCAATGTGGACGGGCCTGCTGGGCAGGAAGCTGCTCAGACCTGGCCTCCAGGAAGCCAAGAATGGAGGTGCTAGAGAGTAAGACAGACCTAGGCCGTGTCCCCAGTGATCTCCTCCCCACAGCACATGCAGCTATGAAAGTGTCAGTGGAGCTATTCACTATTGAGTGTAGCGTTCCATGTTCTAGTCACTTCTCAAAGCCCTGGTTCCGGGTGCCCAAGGCTTTTAGGTAACATTCTAGACCTAAAGCACAAAGGTCAGAGCAGGCTCTGAAGGAGAAGGTACCTGTGCATTGTACAGTGAAGGCTATGCATAGCTTAGCAGTCAGCAAAGAGGAAGAGTGCATCCTGGGTAGGAGAACAGTGCACGCTGGGTAGGACAACAGTGCCAGCTGAGACCCAGCTGGGAAGAACCTGGTGGGGTGTGGGGGAAGGAAGGGTTCACTGGGGAAGGACAGAGGGGACAGTGGGGTTAGAGAGGGAAGCTAGGGAAACCAGCTATATGGATATAAACTGCTACAACTTCTATGGCAATCAGTGTGGAGATTGCACAAAAGAACGAAAACTAGAAATTCCACTTGACCCAGCTATTCCCCTTCCCTCTGTCTCCCTGAAAGAGTTAAAGACATATTTTGCATGCATACTCATGTGTATAACAACACAATTCATAATAGCTAAACCTGACTTTCAACAGGTGAATGGATAAATGTAATATTGCACAGAATGGAGTATTACTCTGCCATAAAGAAGATTAATTAGGGTCATTTAAGGGAAAGTGAGTGAATATAGGATGAGACCATAATGCTGAGTGAAATAAAGCACATGCAGAAAGTCAGATATCATATGGGTTTTCTTACATGAGAAACCCCCAATGTAAATAATTTAGAGAGTGAAATAAAGACTGGAGTAGAGGAAATAGGGAAGCATACCTTTTGCAGATAGAAAGGCGATCTAGGACTAGAGAGAGGAATGGGCAAATACAATGTGATCTGTGCATGGTGAATGTTTTCATTTTGTATTGTAAGTATATTCTAAGAAAAATAAAAAATTAAAAAAGCGTGTTAATAGTAAAGGGCACTGTTGAAAGGTTTAAAATAGGCAACAGCGGAGCTGATGGGGGTGCTGATGGCAGCACACAGAAGCGGCCTGCGGGCAGCGTGCGGTCTCCAGCTCGGCGGGCCTGCGGAGCACCAACGCACGGTGGCCGGCTAGGTGCACTTGAAGAATCACCTAGAAGTTCCAGGGAACTGAACCCTCAAGCAGATCTCTTTCTCCCTGTGGCCAGAGGCAGCTGCCCACCCCTGGGGCAGCTCACTCAGGAGAGAGGGATCCAGTTGGGTCCCTGACTTGGCTTGAACCCCCAAGGGCAGTGGACACTTGACACGCAGCAGTAGCCCCAGTGGACAGGAGGAAGGACACCTCCCTCGGTGGTGGGCAGGGGCCGTGGTGGGAAGGGGAGGAGTTGGTGCAGAAAGGTGGAGGAGAGCCTTTGTGGGGCTGAGCTGTCTCTAGACAAGTTCTCTTTTGGCCACTCGCTAAGCCCGTGACTTCCTGAGGCTTCATCTTCCTGTGTCTCAGATTCCCCTCCGTCAAATGGCCTAGCCAAAGTGTTCCTATCAGATTCTAACACTGCGTAAACACCCTTGTTATGGTTTGAGTCTTGTTGTCCACCCAAAGCCTCATGCAGTCATGGGGGGTGGGGCTTCTTCAGTTTGATATTAACCCATGATCCACTGGGATCATGGGTCTTAGTACTGCTGGGGTTATGTGTGTGAGTGCTACTCCAGACGGAGGAGGACAGGTAGCCTGAATGTAATATAAGAGAGACAAGCTGGCTCTCTGTTGCCATTGTTGCTGCTCTTATGCCCTCTTGCTGTTTGCTGCTGCCGTGGAAGGTTGCCCTCTGCCATGTACCACTCTGCCTTGGAGCCAGCTGAGTATAGACTGAACCCTCCAGTAACTGTGAGCTAAGTAAGCCTTTCCTTCCTTCATTTTGGGTGTTGGGTATTTTGTCCCAACAACGAGAGAAGAATAACTGAGACACACTTTAAATAGATAACTTACATTAAAGTGCTTAGCATAGAGACTGCTGCGCGGTAACTAGAAGGTGGGTAGCTACTACTGACTGTTTAAAATATGAGTTCTTGGCTGGGGAGATGCTTGATGATCTAAGCACTTGCCCAACAAGTGCAAGGACCTGGGTTTGATCCCTGGTACCACACGCCATGCCAGCCCTGCGCTGAGCTAGCCACTGAAACTGGGCATGATGGTGGACACCTGTAAGTCCAGCACTGGGGAGGCTGAGACAGGAGGATCACTATGAGTCTGAGCTGCATAGTGAGACCCTGTGCCAAATAAGCAAATTAAAAAGATTCAAAGTATAATTTCTTGATGGCCCTTTTTGGGGTGTGGGGGTGCTGGGGGTTGAACTCCAGGCCTTGTGCAAGCTCTACCATGGGACTCACTCTCCCTGACCCCCTATAATGGCCTTATTCTCCCCATAATTCTATGCTTTCCACCCTTCTTTGCTTCACCACATTCCTGGCAGCTGATGACCACACCATCATAAGCTCTGGCTTCTGGTGCAGCTGCCGGCGACGATCAGCAAGACCTTGGTCCCTCCTGTGATGCTGTTGAAGCTTCCAGAAACGCAGTGGCACAGCAGCTCTCAGGAGTGTCCTCAGCCTCTGCCTGGGTGTGGTGCATGGGCTGGGTGGATCTGCAGCTCCTGCTGTGCAGAATGGGCTCTTGAGGGAGCTTAGCAGCAGGAGAGCCATGGGGAGCTGGGAAAGTGCAGGTGGGAGGTGGGGGATGGAGAAGAATCTTCCCTCCAGGGGTCTACCCACCCCCCACCAGCTGCAAGGAAGTCAGCCCACAATAGAAGCAGGGCTAAGCCCAGAGGATGGTATTGTTGTATGTGTGTATGGGGTCGCTACAGGAGGAAAAGACACAATCACCTAGAACTGGAATCCGACTGATACATTTTATTGTCTCCTCTAGGTCCAGTGTTTAATCAGTGGCAAGAGAAGATTCACAGACACATGAATTTTTAAATTCTCTAGATTCTTGAGACAAGCAAGTAAAAAGACTGGTGGGTAGAAGGCACACGAAACCAGCGCAAGCTGACCGTAGTGGGCGTTAACTGGTGGTCAGCTCCAGCTGAGCCGAGTTGAGCTAGCACAGCGCTGGGTGTGGGAGGCCTGCCTGAGGATTGCCACCAGCAGCAAGAGGCAGAATTAGAGAAGTGGTTGTGAGGCTGTTAAAGAAGGTGCCTGGAGAAGCTGTTGGAGCTCTGGGAAGCTGCTGGCTTCCCAGCATCAAGTCATGCCGGCTTTGCTGGTGGACTTGATTGCTCTCATCAGAGGAGGAGCTGGGGACCTCTTTGTCACTCAGAATGGCTGCAGTGCACTTTAGGGGAGCTCTGGTCCTCATCGTGAGCATCATTTCCTGGCTCTAGAGGGGAAGATGGGGCCCAGCTCAGCCTCATGGAGAAGCTTGTTGCGCCTGCTTTCCTGATGGGAGCTCAGCTTTCCTTATCACTAGAGGAGCTGGGACTGCACTGTTGCTGAGGATGGCTGTGGTACTTCTGGGGAAGCTCTGATTCTTAGTTTGAGCATCACTTCCTGGCTCCAGTTCAGATCCCTCAGCCTGCTGGCACAGATCCTTCATCCCACTGGCACAGACTTCCCAGCTTCCACCACTGACACTGGGGCCTTCCCAGCGCAGATCCATGAAGTGGACCTGCATGAGACATTGTCGTGGGCTCTAGGCCTTCAGTTGAACTTGTGGGAGGCATTGTCATAGGCTCTAGGTTTTCAGCTGGATTCCTGTAGGATATTAGCATCCAGGCCCTCAGCTGGATTCTTTGGTCTTTAGTGTGTCGACAGATTTCCCGTACTCTTTGTATATGGTTCTTTAGGTGATTCATTATAAAGTGATCCCATCAAATGTATCTTGTACTGTATTATTACCC
>PVJA010030227.1:0-25984 GCA_004027025.1 Myocastor coypus | reverse complement strand
AAAAGAAAAAAGAAAAAAAAAAAAAAAAGAAACACATCCACGCTCTCCTCCGGGCCACACGCGCCCACAGGAAGGTAAGTGCAAAGCAGAAGCTGCCTTCGGGGCCATTACCTTTAGTACCCTACAGCTTGGGCTCCGGCGTGGCCCCCAAGCCCGCACCCATGTGCGTCCCCAGCCCAGACAGTGAGCAGGCCAGAGGAGAAAGAGAGCCTGGAGAGTGCGGGACAAAGCCAGACGGATGGATGCGCGCACAGGGCTGTGACCCAGATCAGGGCCTGCTCTTTGCCCAAGGCCCTGGTTTCCATCTGGAGCACAGAAAACAAACAAACACCCACAGAAGCAAAACAACTGAGTCCAGGCCCACGAGGCCAGGCTTCCGCAGGGCGCCTGCCCCTGAGGTTGGGGACCTAGATAAGGACCCCTGTGGTAGGGGAGGAGTCAGGGCCAAGAGAAGAACCAAGAAGCCCCGGTGGACAGGGCCCCAAGGGCATCGCCGAGATTAGTCCCGCAGTGAGCCCTAAGCCCAGGAAACTGCTCCTGTTTACTGAGGGCTCAGGACAGCTGAGGAATGTGTGTAAGTGAATGAGCGCCTGCAAACTGCTATCTCTGTTGCCTTCCGGCGCTCACCAGGTAGTTGAGGTACCCCGGATTGGTGACTTCCCAGGGAAAGGAACAAAGAACAGAAGGGGCGCTGCCTCCAGGGATCTGCTACTACCTGTCTCCAGCTTGCCGGAGGAGCAAAGAGCCAAGTTCCTTAGGCTCCGTCCTCCGGCCAGCGCGGTGGGCTTCTCGCTCAGATCACTGCAGACCCCCACCGTGTGCACGGTAATGCCACCAGTGGGAAGGGACAGCCAGCGCCCACGCCTCACCAAGATGGCGGCTTCAGAGCCAGGCGTGGTGGCGCACGCCTGTAGTCCCAACACTTGGGAGTTTGAGGCAGGAGGATCAGTGTGAGTTCGAGACCAGCCTGAGCTACAAAACGGAGCTCAAGGCCAGCTTGAACTGCATAGCGAGACCCTGTCCCAAAAAGACAAAAAAAAAAAAAAAAAAAGGCAGTGGCTATGTGCTCCCCGTGGACACCAGAAGGTCAGTGAGACCTTGACCCTCTACCACAGTGTCCACTGAAGAGCCCGGGCACAGTGGCATCTGCCTGGCACTGAGGCAGGAGGGCTGCCAAGAGTTCCAGACAGGCTGAACCACCTGGGGAGTCCCTTCTCAAAATGTAGAACAGATATGAAATGAAAGGGCCCAGGGTTGTGGTTGCGTGGGCCCGTCGTCCTGCGCAGGCATCCTACCTACAGAACACTGCTGCTTAGACTGACTGTACAATGCAAGTTTGCCGGAGTTCCCGGCCATGGGGTGATCTAGGCACTGGCAAGGGAAGGCTTTAGGGCCAAAGAATACACCCTGGTCTCCCTGGGAAGCATCCCTTGCCTTGGCCAGCTTCTCTTCTCTTCTTTTTTTTTTTTTTTTTTTTTTTTGGTCTTTTGAGACAGGGTCTCATTATGCAGTTCAGGCTGGCCTTGAGCTCCCTTTTGTAGCCCAGGCTGGTCTCGAACTGGCAACCGATCCTCCTGCCTCAGCCTCCCGAGTGCTGGGACTACAGGTGCAGTGTAGTGACTGGCTCTGACATCCCCACTGAACATGAGTGTGTTCTTGTCCTGGATCCTTCCCATGGCTGACTGTGGTCAGGGGTACTTGATGATGGCAATGGTCGAGCCTGCTCCTCCTGGGGGCGCTGTCCGAGGATATGTGGGCTGCCTCCGGAGCCGCGGTGTCTTGGGATGGCAGAAGGTGCATGGCGTGCATATCTTCTCTTTGTGGCTGCGGATGCCTCACAGCACAGCCTTCCTGGCCTTCAAAGCTTTGGCTTTGGCTTCAGCTTTGCAAGGGACAGGGACTTCCTTCTTCGCCTTCGGCACCATCTTGGTAAAAAGGCTCTATTTTTTGCTTTCTTGAGACAGGATCTCACTGTACAGTTCAGGCTGCCTTTGAACTCACTATGGAGTCCAGGTTGGACTCCAAGCCACAGGGATCCTCCTGCCTCAGCCTCCGAACGCTGGGGTTGCAAGTGGGAGCCACTGCAGTCCGCTCACTCTGTGGTGTGTGACACTTCTTGGGCTAAGATGGGAACACTGCCCCTTCCGAAGGTCCTCCTGGCCAGGCGCAGCGCTGGGCACAGTGCAGTCTGTTGCTTTCAGGTACGAAGCAGGGGACATGGGGACTTGAGGTTTTCCAGCCCGGCAACCTGGGTGTATGACCAAACTCCAGCCTCCTCTGGCCAGGTGTCCCGAAGGTGGCTCCCGGGCTCCACCTGGCAGAGCTTGGCACCTCCCCCGCTCAGCCTTCCCCACTCCTCCTGCTCCCTGCTTGTGTCACTTCTTCTCGCGCAGAAGTAAAAAGCTACAGAGTCCATAAAGGTCTGAAGGAGCCAGGCGTGATGGCACACACCTGTGACCCTAGCAGGAGGGAGGCTGAGGCAGGAGGCTCACTGCAAGTTCAACATCAGCCTGGGCTACAAAGTGAGCTCAAGGCCAACCTGAACCTGAGCTGCATAGCAGAGACCCTGTCTCAAAAAAGATAAAATCAATCAATAAACATAAAAGTAAAAGTAAAGGTATGAAGGCAAATCACGCCACGGCAAGACCAGCTGGACCTACAACCAAAAAATGACCGGGTCCACTGAAGCTCACCAGAAGCTTTGCTCTTAGATAGGATCTCGCTAGGAAGTCCAGGCTGGCCTCCAACCTGAGATGGTCCTGCCTCAGCCTCCCAAGTGCTAGGAGTACAGGCATGCACCAGCAGGCCCAAGGAAACATTCTCACTCCTACAATGGGACCCAAATGCAGCTTGAAGAATGGTTAGAGACCAGACCTTTGTCCTACTTTGCCCCTGAATGAGGGGCAAAGGTGGGTCTAGCAGTGGACACCTGTAATCTCAGCACTCAAGAGGCTGACGCAAGAGGACTACCCTGAGTTCAAGGCCAACCTGGCCAACCCAGTGAGGCCCTGTCTCAAAAAAGAAAAAGAAAAGACAAAAGAATGGGAGTGAAAATAAGAAAGATAGGGGCTTTCTATCTATTTCCCCCAGTGAGATGGCTCAGCAGTCTAAAGCACCTGCTTAGGCAAGTTTAGGCAGTCACAGGGACCGAGGTTCGATCCTCAACACCACATGCTGCACCAGCCCCACCTCCAGGACAGGCTGAGCCGGCCATAACATAAATAAATAAACAAAATGTAAAAAAAAGAAAATAAGAAAGAGGAGGCCTGTTCCACTCCTGTTACTGTGTTCTGCCTTGACCCAACCGGCGGCCACTTCCCCCTGCCTTGTTTATCTTCGGGGACAAGGTGCCTGTCCACACAAGCTCCTCTCCCCTCGTCCAGTGCAAACTGGCTGCGAGTGACCGCAAGGCGCCTTCAACCTTTACCATAATCCACCTGGAGCTTAGTGACAGCCCCAGTGTCACAAAAGTTGACAGTCGTCACGACGACGATAGGGAACAACCACCCATGCAGAAAGAGGTCGTGTCCAAATTGCCCCTGGTCAGCTTGCTACCTCTTTGCTTCTCGTATGCCATATCTACCACCTTTAGAGCCTCAACGAGAGGAGAGACTGACCGCCAAGGTTTAGCTCCCGTTTCTTGGCCCAGAAAAATGTTTCCCTACGCGGGGATCAGTGCTCGGTCGCTATTGTTTCGGTATCTTTCGTTTTGTTTTTTGGGACAGGCTCTGGCTGCGCAGTTCAAGCTGGCCTCGACCTTGTGGCGATCCTCCTGCCTCAGCCTCCACTCTGCTGAGATAGCGGCTGTGCCCCACCGCCCCACCCTGTGAAAGGGGAAACAGGATTCCGACTGCACTAGAGTCCCCGCAGCCTCAGCTTCCTCACCTGGATGGTGCGACCAATGTCAGCTTCCATGCCCTCTTCTTCCTGTCACCTTGGGGATCACAGTGAGGTGCACAGGATTTGGGCCAGGAGAGGGCTCTTACAGCATAAAATGACAGCCAAAGTCTCAAAGGAAAGGCGTCCTGCGCCACAGTTGCATCCACTTCCCTAAACGGACCGCAGTCGCCCCCTAGAGGCCGAGCAACTCCTCGTCAACTTGCGAGACCACGGGGGACGCCGTGGCCGCCATCTTTTTGCCGGGAAGCGACCATCTTGGTAAAGGCAGGATCCGGGATTTCAGGCTTACCCCGCCTTTCCGATTCCTCAATCTATAACGCGTACACAGAGACAAGAGATTCTTGTCATGTTTTCTTGTAATAGATAAAAATAAGCAGCTGGCAAGTTTGGTTTGGGTCTCAAGGCCAGCGCGCCTTTCCCTTACCAAGGTGTCGCCCACACTAATACGTAGACTCGCGCGCCGCCCGACGCTACTGCGCAGCCTCCGGAGTGACGTCAGAGAGGCGCGACCGAGCCGGCGCCGGGGGAAGGAGGTAGGAGCGGCTGCGGTGCGGGCGGAGCCCGGGTGTGGGGGGCTGACGGCGGTGGGGGTGCCGAGCTGGGGATCGCGCCCGGCAGGGCCCGGGGCGGGGCCTTCCGGGACGCGGGCGCTTCGGGAGCCCACTGTCGACAGGTTCCCAGGGAGCTGTGACCATTTTTCGGTCCTAGGGACTGAAGTCCTGGAAGACGGCGCCGTCGGAGAGGCCGGGGAGCCCGCGCAGCCCCCGAGCAACTTTCGGCCCGGGGCGCCACTGGGCGGGCGCCCTGAGCAGCCTCGCGCCGTCCCCAGGGTTCCATCCAAGGGAGACCCGCCCTGCCCCCTTCTCCTTCCTGCTGCCTGCCAGTCGTGAACGCGGGCCCCACGCCCACCAGCCGAACCGATGCCCCTTTCCCAGCCTGCCTCCCGCGCTGTCCTGCAGGCTTGACTCGTCTCACGCCCGGTGCTGGGGCCTGAACCCCGGACCTTCGCACTGAGCTGCGGCGCAGACATTTTTCAAAGCAAGGTCCCGCTAAGTTTCGTGAGCAGGGCCCAAACTTGTGACCCTCCTGCCTCAGCCTCCTAGAATCCTGAAGTGCACAACCGACACAGCTGTGCACCATCACATCTCCTCGCTGGGTTGCCAACTCTTTTTCCTTTTTCTTTGTCTTTTTTTTTTTTTTTTTTTTTTTTTTTTTTTTTTTTTTTTTTTTTTTTTTTTTTTTTTTTTTTTTTGCACGACAGGGATCTTGCTATGTGTATAATGCGGGCAGGTACCGAATTCACTACGTAGCCCAGGAGGCCCCGAACTCGGCGGTGATCATCGTCCTGCCTCAGCCTCCTGTGCTGGGATAGCAGGCGAGCGCCAGCGCACCCACTACCGCACTTTTGAGGCCTCTTCCTTCTTGTCACCTCTGGGGAACTCCCTAATGGGCGCGCCCCTACCTGCTTTCCTCCAGCTTCAGCGGTGCCTGGTAACTCCTGACAGTCCAGGTGGCCTCCTCCCAAACATAGCATGCCACAGGCACTAGGCTCACTGTCTGGTTTCTTTTTTGGTAGTAGTGGTACCAGGATTTGAACTCGGGGCTTTGAGCTTGCCAGGCATGCACCGTGCTCCTGAGCTACATCCCAGGCCCCATGTCTTGCGTTTCAAATGATGTGTGTGTGTCTGTCACCATTTAGCAAAGCAGCAGTGTCTGTATTCGTCCGCTGAGGCTGCCATGACAATACCAGACTGGCTTAGTGGCTCGCGCCTGTGATTCCTAACTGCTGAGGCAGGAGGGTCTCAAGTTAAAAGCCAGCCTGGGGAACTTAATAAGCCCCTGTCTCAGAATTAAAAGGCCTGGGCCAACCTGGTAGCTCAGTGGAGTGACTGGGCTTGGATCCCCAGTGTGCCATGCTGGCCCCAACCCTGGGGCATGCTGAGGGCAATTTAGACAGGGCATGGTGGCACTTGGGAGGCCAAAAACAAAAATCACAACGAGTCCAGCCTATGTACTGAGACCCTGTATTAAGTGCATTTGAAAAAAAAAAAAAAAAAAGGCCTTAGGGCCAGCAAGATGGCTCAGCAGTCTAAAGCAACTGCTTAGGCAACCACAGGGACTACAGTGCTATCCCCAGCACCGCATGTGGCGCCAGCCCCACCCCCAGGGCAGGCTGAGCCAGACATAATGATAAATTTTTAGAAAAAGTCCTTGTGATATAGCTCAGAGAACAAACAGGAGGTGAGATGGGCCTCAGCCACGGATTTTGTCCCAGTTCTAGACATCGGGAGCTGCACCTTCTCATTCAGCCTGATGGGGGAGCTGGACCTTGGTCAGACAGTCATACACAGGGGGCGCGGGAATGTACAGGAGCACACGTGCCTGGGAGAGGCCTGTGCTGTAAGAGCCAGGCTTCTCCAGAATCTCCCCGAAGGCTTCCTGGAGGTGACACACTTGAGCGGGGCCCTGAAGTTTAAGTAAAAGTTTACTAGAGAAAGGCAAAGTGCAAGTACAAGGGTGTGTGTGTGTGTGTGTGTGTGTGTGCGCGCACGCGCGCACACACACACAAAGCAAGTGCCAAGGTCCTGTGGTGCAAACCTGCTTGTCCTGCTCTTAGCGTTTGCTACACAGACTGGGTGGGGGGATCGGATGTGGGTGACGTTCCCATCAAAGGGGCTAGAGGGCCAGCGAGATGGTTCAGTGGTCTAAAGTGCCTACCGAGGAAACTTAAGGCCCAGGCTGCTACCACTCCTTGATCCCTGGCATCACATGCTGCGCACCCCCACCCCACGGCTGGCCGAGCCAGCCATAACACAATCAAATAAATGAGGTTTAAGAGAAATACAATCTTTTTTTTAAAAAAAAGGGGGGGTAACTAGAGTCCCCCATCTCAGTACTCGGGAGGCTGAGGCAGGAGGATCCCTGTGGGCTCAGTCAAGGTCAGCCTGGGCTCCAGAGGAGACCGTGCCTCCCAAAGCCAAAACCGAACCATGCGCCTGTGGGAGTCTGAGCCAGCCGTCGTCTCCCGCAGCTGCCGAGGGATGCCCAAGAAGTTCCAGGGCGAGAACACCAAGTCGGCGGCCGCCCGGGCTCGGAAGGCGGAGGCCAAGGCTGCGGCTGATGCCCGGAAGCAGAAGGAGCTGGAGGATGCGTACTGGAGGGATGAGGACAAACACGTCATGAGGAAGGAGCAGCGTAAGGTGAGCCGGGGCGCACGCCTGTCGTCCAGTGCTGGGCCCTTCACGTCTGGCCAAGGGACGCCGCTGCGGCGCCCCAGGGGTTGGATGGGAGAAGATCCCACCTCCTCGCGCCCGCCGGGTGCTCTCGGCGGTGGCCAGCAGGTGGCGCCCGCGACCGACCTTGCCCGGCCTTGCCAGACAATGTGTCACCCCCAGCCGCAGCCCCAGCCCCACTCTCAACCCGGGTGCTGCACTGGATCGCCAGACACTTTCACATTGTGTCTCTTTATTTATTTTTTTTTCTTGTTTCAGAACCTTTGTTTATTTATTCACTCATTGTTATGGCCGACTCAGCCCACCCCGAGGGCAGGGCTGGTGCAGCATGTGGTGCCAGGGATCGAACTGCAGTCCCAGAAGCTGCCCAAGCTTTCCCAAGCAGGTGCTTTAGACCACTGAGCCATCCCGCCGGGCCCCACATTGTGTCTCTAAAAGACAAAAAAATAAACTTTTACATTGTTTATTTTTTAAAAGTTGGGCCGGGAGATAGCTCAGTGGCGCAGTGCCTGTCTGGCAAGCACAAGGTTCTGAGTTTGATTTCCTGTAGTCATTGTGGTGGTGTTGTTTTTTTTTTTGGCGGGGGGGGGGGGTGGTGTCTGTTGTTGAGATGTGACTGGTATGTGTGTGTGTGTGCAACTGGGGATGGAACTCAGGACCTTGCTCTTGCCAGGCAGGCACTTGCGCCCCTGAGCTGTCTCCCCGGCCCCAAGATGTCACTATTTAGACCAGGTTGGCCTTGAACTCTCAGCAATCCTTTTGCCCCAGCCCTCTCCCCAGTGCTGGAATGATGGCTCAAGTCACACTTGGGTCTCTGTTTAGCTTGTTAAGTTTTATTTTTTGAGGTAGGGTCTCACTTTGTAGCCCAAACTGGCCTGAACTGGGCATCTTCCCCTAAGGGCCCCGGGCTGCACCCCACAGACACCGCAGCTGTGTGCTGCCGCCCTCCTCCCTGGAACCTTCTCAGCCTGGGGCTTGCTGGCCTGCTGTAACAAAATAACACAGGCGGGAGTTTGTAAAGAATAGAGGCTTAGCCGGGCGGGGCAGCCCACTCCCCTAATGCCAGCAGCAGGGAGACTGCAGCAGGTCGCTTGGGGAGGGGCTCCATGGTGGAGATTTGCCCGGAAGGCCAGGTGCCCTGGGACTTAGCCCAGAGTCCCAAAGCCCTAGGCTACCGCAGCCAGATCTCAGGTGGAGGTGGCGCCCTCTACTGGGAACTTGGATGACAGAGGGCCTGTGTGGCAGGACAGAGGGACCCCAGTTCAGGTCTCACCCTCCATTCCAATTGCCCGTGCAACCGCTGGCCTCACCCTCCAGACCCCACGTGACCCTAAGCAGCTCCTTGGGCCACAGCAGCAAGCCTCCTGGGGGGTTCCTGGTGCAGGAGCTTTGGGAACACCTGGCCAGCACCAGGGGAGGCTGGGACCCTGGGGGCGGCAGCCTGCCCTCCATTTGGGGACCTCATTGTGTGGCCAGCCAGCCCTGGAAAGCACCACCTGGCCTCCATCCAGCCCTTGCCCCTGGAACCTGGGGGGCTCATGAGAGGCCAGGGGAGACCTTGTGGGCACAAGAAAGCTGCAGGGGAGGGGCACAGTGGGGGCACACAGCAGACGCCCTGGGCACAGTGGCAGTGGTGGTGGGCAGTGCTGTGCCAGGTGCATGGTCTCCTGAGGATCAGTCCAAGGGGCCCTCCTACCTGAGGCACCTGGGTCATCCGCAGCTGGAGCCTGGAGGCAGCCTTCCCGCAGCTGTGGCTTTAACACCTCCCCACTGGGACTCGGTAGTTGCTCCAGGCCGAACACAGGTGCGGGGACAAGCACAGAGTCACAGCAGAGGCCCCAGAAGCAGGGCAACACTTTGCTGCTCAGAACCCAGCATCGCTGAGGACATGCCCCACAGGGCAGGTGTCCCCTCCTGCCCCGGCACCAGGGGCCTCTCTGCAGGTCTCCAGGGGTGCACCCAGCCCCAGTAGCACAAGGCAGGGGACACTGGGACAGTGCCTCTGTTTTCCCAAAGCTGAGCCGGATCTGCCTGTGCGGCCAGCAGCCCAGCCACCCCGGGCCTGTGTGGTTCCTGCCCCAGGACCGAGGCACACCTGGCTCGCACCGGGCTAGCTCTCCTGCCGTGGCCTGCAGGGTACCACCGGCCCCGCCGAGGCCCCCAGGCCAGGGCCTGGCTTGCTTGTGTCCAGCCCGTCCTGTCCCTGCCCGCAGGAGGAGAAGGAGAAGCGGCGCCTGGAACAGCTCGAGCGCAAGAAGGAGACGCAGCGCCTGCTGGAGGAGGAGGACTCGAAGCTCAAAGGCGGGAAGGCGCCCCGGGCCGCGGCCCCCAGCAAGGTCACGCGCGCCCAGATCGAGGACTCACTGCGCCGGGAGCAGCACCGCGAGGCCCCTGAGCCAGGTGGGCGGCGGGGCGGGGCAGATGGCAGGCCACCCCGGTCCTCGAAAGGCCCTGTCTCTGCTGACCGCTGGCCTTGTCATCCCTACTCTGGCCCTTGCTTGCTCCCTCCAGAGAAAGCCAAGAGCCACTTGGAGGTGCCACTGGAGGAGAACGTGAACCGCCGCGTGCAGGAGGAGGGCAGCGTGGAGGCTCGCACCATCGAGGACGCCATCGCCATGCTCAGGTAGTGGGCGTGGTCGGGGCGGGGCTAGGACCCTGTTGCCAGGGATCTCCGCAGGGGCTGCCTGCTGATGTACCCCTGTTGGCTGCAGTGTGGCGGAGGAGGCAGACCGGCACCCCGAGCGCCGGATGCGGGCGGCGTTCACAGCCTTCGAAGAGGCCCAGCTCCCTCGACTCAAGCAAGAGAACCCCAACATGCGGCTGTCGCAGCTGAAGCAGCTGCTAAAGAAGGAATGGCTGCGCTCTCCGGAGAACCCTATGAACCAGAGGGCCGTGCCCTTCAACGCCCCCAAGTGAGACCAGAACTCTCTCAGTGGTGGCCCAGGCCACCACCCCGTTCGCCCTCTCGCAGGTTCGGCCACTAGCATTGCGGGCCCTGGCACCGTCACCGCTGTCTAGGGACAGAGGGTCCCTCCTCGGTGACACCTCACCTCCCGTGTGTCGGTCGCCCAGGTTGAGCGCCCAATAAAGGCCGACAAGGCCACTCGAGGCCCTTGTGCCCTTCATGCATCTGGGAAAGGGGACGGGCTGGCCTAGGGGTAAAAGTGAAGCCCTGCCTCGGGCCCTCGGACCCTTCGGCAGTGAAAGACCTGGGTGACCATCCCTGGTGGGCCCCGAGCCCAGGCTCCCAAGGCCTGGGTCAGGGAGCCACATTCCACGCCCCTCCAGTCTGCGGGCTGCAGGGGTGGGGGCCAGAGCGCGTGCAGCCAGATGCCATCAATGCCAAGGAAGACACGTGTTGAGCGCCTGCTAGAGGCGCCTGGGCGAGCCCCTCGAGGAATGGAGGTCACCCTTGGTAGGGAAACTGAGGCACGTGGGTAGAGAGCCAGGTTGGAGCTCTGGCCCGGTCACCTACAGCTCACCGGATGGTACTCCAGTACCTTTCCACTGCACCCTGCCTGCCCCTCAGTGCCACGCTCCATCCTGTCCTAGATTTCTCAGCCAGATGGAGCCGCACTGCCACTGTTGCGTTTTTCTGGCAAGGAGGATACTGCCTTTAATTGCAACTACTGGGGAGGCAGAGGCAGGAACACTGACAATTCTGGTTTTACCTGGGCAACACGGCAGTTTCCCAAACAAAGAGCTGGGGTTGTAGCGCAGCCAGTGGGGAGTGGAGTCCTTAGACTAAAACCGGGAAGGAAGGCTGATGTGGTAGATGGCACTGGTGGGGTCAAGGTGGGACTGAGGGCGTTGGAGATGAGCTGGGCTCCAAAGGGAGCCCGAGGCCAGCCTGAGCACTGCCCTCCGTAGACGGAGCGGAGCTTGGCTTGGTGGTCGCTCAGGTGGCTGCACAGTCCTCTACTCAAGCCATCCTGGAGGGAGGGAGGTTCGGGGCGCCTGTGGGGACCGCCAAGGAGCACCTGTGGGGAGCATGGGCAGCCAGCTGCTGGCCACGCAAGTACCCCAGCGGCACCCCGGGCCTCTTTAAAGGCAAGGGCCCCAGTGGGGGTGGCATAAACCTCCGTGCCCTTCCCTATAAAGTGGGACTAAAGACTGCCCAAGCTAGGGGCACGGCATGCCCCCTTCACATCCTAACATTCGGAAAACTGAAGCGGGAGGCTCGCGCGAGTTGAAGGCCAGCCTGGACTGTGTAGCGAAGTCCTGTCTTTTTTTTTTTTTTTTTTTTGAGACAGGGTCTCGCTATGCAGTTGAGGCTGGTCCTGCGCTCACTTTTGTAGCCCAGGCTGGTCTCGAACTCGCACCAATCCTCCTGCCTCAGCCTCCCAAGTGCTGGGATTACAGGCGTGAGCCACCACGCCCGGCTGAAGTCCTGTCTTTAAAAAAAAAAAAAAGCAAAGTGCCTAGGCTCGGTTGTGGGGAACACCCAGACCTGATCCCTGGAAAGGGCAAGTCCCGAGAGGGCTTTGGCAAGGAACCGGTAGTCGGGCCCCCCGGTGGTAGAGGCAAGGGAGGCGTCAGGGTCAGTGTGGGCTGACCTCAGGGCCAGGGACCGAGCTCAGAGGCCTGTCGGAAGCGGCCCAGCGAGACCAGGGGCGGGCGCGGGAGGGCGGGCGGCGCTGGCCGGAGCGAAGGGCCACTGTCAGCCCTCCAAGCCAGAGCGAGACGAGCGAGGCCCGCCGGCTCCCTCCCGCACAAAGCCCCGCTCGCGCCGGCCGCGCCCCGGCAGCTGCCCGAGTCTGCGCAGGCGCGCCAGCAGCAGGGAATCCCCGACTCGGGAAGGGGCGTGCGAGGGGAGTTCCTGGCACTCCCGGCCTCGCACGCGCGCGCCGCCTGGACGACCGGGCGGGGCCGAGGGGGCCTCCTGTCAAGCACTGCGCCTGCGTTGGGGTTGCCCGCTTCGAGCGCCAGGGCTTTCCCTTAGCGCGCTGCTACCGCGGGGAAGGGAGGTCGGGCGCGGGGCGCATGCGTGGACCCCCATCTTTCTTCCCCTCAGCCCTAGGAGCCGGGGAATCCTTTCCCGCCGCACTGCGCTGTGGGGGCGGGGCGGGGAAACCGGCTTCAACCGGAGGAGGTGGCGGAAGAGGGCGCACGAGCAGGGTCTTTCCCGGGTTCCCGCTCCGGCACCCTCTGTCGCCTTGACAACCGGGCGCGCGGGCTGCTTGGCGGGGGCAGGGGCGGGGGCGGCTTCGGGGAAGCCGGGCGGCTCTGCGCGTGCGCGGGTCTGGGAGCGCTGGCTGGGGTTCCCCTCCTGCGCCCTAGGGACCCAGAGGCGGGCGGTGAAGGGAACCACGCGTGGAGGAGAGCAGATGAGGCCGCTCGTGGCGGGGAGGGTGAGCGTGGTGGGGGCGGGGAGAGAACAAAGGGAGAGACAGCCTGGAGGAGGGGCTCGCGGGGAGGGGAATGGCCGCGGAGGGAGAGGGACAAAGGGACCGAGGAGGGGACCCCGGCTGCGTGCCGCCGCCTCCCCATCCCCTCCCAGCTGCTTGCTGTGCGCGGCCGAAGAGCCAGGGCCCTGGAGCGCGCCTTCGGGTTTGCACAAATAGACTTGAAAGAGAGAAATGCCTGGGCACCCTTTTGAACTTGATTTTTAATGAAGCGATTCCGCGCCCCTCGTCTCCTGTCGCCGGAGCCCTGAACTCAGCCCGAGGCGCAGCCTGGCCGGCGGAAACACACGAACGAACATCCACCTCCCGGCCCCGCACGCCGAAGCCAGGGGCGCCTCGCTCCCCTGGGGTTCTGCTTTCAGAAGCTGCGGGCACGCAGCAGGCGTCAGGGAGGGACCGGTGGGTCTGTCAACGCTGACAGCCGCGTCCCAGTCCCTTGGGGCACCCACCCAGGCTTTGTCTCTTTCAACAAAGCAATTTCCCTTTCGCCCTTTCCTAGGGTCTCAGGAAGTAGAAGATAATAAAACACCATGGAAGCTAATCAAAGGGGAAAGGCCCTCCCCAGGGGGCCTGGCCCGGCCGGGCCCAGCGCTGCCCCGACCCCGCTTTTCTTCCAGCGTCCCGTCGAAGTTGTCCCCTCTAACCTGGCTCAGAGGCCCGGCGGACCGTTTTCCCAGAGGCTGACCCTACCCTTGCTTAGCAGCCTCGATGGGAAACTTGGGGACCTGGCTCGGAGTGGACTCCCGCCGCGTCCCTAGGGCCGCTGTCCGGATTCTGGGCCTCCCCTAGGCGGTGTCGGGTCCGAAGCTGCCCCGGTGCCCATTAGCACCGGGACCCTGAGTCCCTCGTTCCTGGGCAGGGGAAAGATGAAGCAAAAGCGTTGCTCGGATCATCCCAGGCCTGAGAGCGGCAGGAACAAAAACCTGGGCGACGCCCCAGAGCTGGGGCACTTTATCTGGCGAGGCGACCTTGGACGGGGCGAAAGGGAAACAGGGTGGGGGGACACGGCAACTCCAGTCCCTGGACCTCAGGCTGGCCGTGGTCGGATGGCTCTGGAGCCAGCGTTGGGCCTGTCACACAGGGTGAAGGGGGCAAGGGTCGCGGGGGCCTGAAGAAAGTCAGGGTGCCCCCTATGGTGTGGGAAAGACGGTGCAGGGCAAGCGTGTATGTAACCTGTCTGTCACAGAGACGGGACAGAGCAGGCAGGACTGGTTTGGGGACCGGAAGGATCAGGAGCTCTACCTACAGGGGCGATTGGGAAGACCGCAGGGGGAGGAGGACACCGCAAGGGCAGGAGAGCCGGGGTCACCGCGTCCTTCTGATTTTCTTCTGTGTCTGATGTCAACCCCGCAGGCCGGGTGATGCTCCCGACCGCCCTATCTCTGCCCTGGGCGCCTTCTTTGTTCCCCGGCCCTGCCGGCTGGCCAGGCTGGTGGCGCTCGAGCGCGTGCTCACACGATGGGAGGGGTCCCCGGTCCAACGGCGCGTGGGATTCCCCCGGACCCCCGCCCCCCAGCCCAGGGTGCGCGCTCGCTCCACAGTGGCTCCGGGCTAGGGGCCCAGGAAGGAGAGGTTATTTTTAGAATATTTGGGAGAAAGGAGGGGGGAAAAATAAAAATAATTTTAAAAAAGAATGAAAGCGCGCGGGGCCTCCCGGCTGCCAGGAGGAAACCCCTCTGGCCTAAGCCGCCGCAGAAGGCGGGCGGGCATCCAGGCTTGCAGGGGGCTGCAAAGGAAATGGGAGAGCACCGGGGCACCGGAAGGTGACCGCTGACTTTGGTGAGTCCGGCTCAGTCAAGGTCGCCTCCCCGTTTCCAGCGGCTCCTTCAGCCCCTGATGCCCCAGACCCCAGGAGCCACACTGCTGTCCCTTGGCACGGTGACCTTCGGCGGCGTCCCCACCGCACCTTTTCCAAGGCGCTGAGAGGGATCCCCTATTACGCAGGGGCAAGGGGCATCCCCGGCCCAGCGTGGAAACAAGTTTCTGGGCTTTGTTTCCTGGTCACCAGGCTCCTGCGTCCTCGCGGGGACCCTCCAGCCCGGCGAGGTCACCAGCGGCCCTGAGCCCCCGGGGCGCCCAAGTCTCCTCCCTGTCCCCAGGGTGCACAGGGATGGGCCGGGCTGGCTTGGACACGATGAGTGGGGATTCTGATTTTCTGCACCCCTCCTTCCCCGCTCCGTCTTCTCCCTACACATGGGATCAGCCCAGAGCCAGGGAGCAGCGTGCTCGGTGCTACCCAGGCGCTGCGCCCCGCATGGGGTTCCGCTCTCCTGGCCTTAGTTTCCCCAGTTGTAAACTGCGTGCCTGCGTCGGTAGCCGCGGAGGCCTTCCCAGCCTGGAGAGCTTCACGGATTCGCTGTCACGGCCCTAGAGGGGCTGGAGCGGGACGGAGGGGATCCCCTCCCCTCCGCTCCCCTCTCCTCCTCCCCTCCCCCTCCCCCTCCCCTCCGCTCCCTGCGCGGTCGTCGCCTCCCGCCTGTGCGCTTGGCTGTGCGCTTGGAGGCGCGGGCTCCGCGGCAGGCGCTCCGGGTGAGTGGACAGCGGCGAAGGCGCGGCGGGGGCCCCAGTCTGACCCCCTATTCCTCGTGGGCGGGGGCGCGGGGTACCTTGTGTCCCCCCCTAACGTGGACCCCACCCCTAGGTCCTAGAAGGGGGAGGCTCCCGCGCCGGGCTGGGGACGCAGAGGCAGGAGGGCGGGGACCTGGGGACTCCCTTCTGTGGGGGGCTGGGCCCCCACTGCCCGCTCGCCCTCCCTGTCTTCCGCGTGCCGGGGATTCCCTAGGCTGCCCCTTTCCGCAGAGGAGGATCCCCGACCCGCCTGGCGGCCACTACACACCATCCACCCGGTTTTCCACACCCACTGGAGTGGGGGCGGTGGCTGAGGCCCCAGAGGGTGGCACCCGCTCAAGGTCACCCCGTGGCGGTAGAGCGCGGACACAGGGGCAGGTGCGGGGCAGTCTCCAGGCTCAGGGCCCTGTTGCCAGGGTCCCCAGCGGGTTGGCTGCAACCTGGCTCTGGGGCTCAGTGTGGGGCGCAGGAACTGGAGGCGCCCTCTGTCTCTATCCTCTAGGCTATTGCCACCCCTTTTCTCGTCTTCTCCCTGCCCCCCCCCTCGGCCTCTTGACCCTAAGCCCTAGGAGCAGCGAAGCTTTGGGCAGAGGCCATCCTGGAGGCGACGGGTTGGGAGGAAAGGGCCGCCTAGGCCGACCTCAGGGCCAGCTCCAGCCCAGCTGGGTCTCGACCGGGTCCCTGCCAGGTCCCGGCCAAGTGCTTAAGTTCACCGCTGTTCTGTCGTCCCCCCCCCCCCGCATCTGCAAACCTGCATCTCCTAACACGCTCGGGAGCAGGTTTGTGAGGGACACAAGGGCATCCAGCGAGGATCAGACCCGCGGCTCACCCTGGGGCTCCCTGTGATGTGCAGGGACACGGGCTCTAAGTTCCTGACACTCCAAGGTGACCCTGTCATTACAAGGGGTCGGTGCTCTAAGTCCCCAAGGCCTGTCCCCTGCCTCACTCCCGCGTCTGCTGCATGCAGGTCTCCGGAGGAAGAACCAGTGGGACGGAAGGGGACAGGCCTGGGGCAGTGTGACAGTGAGATCAACCCTGCATTCCAGGGTGAGTGGTGTGTGGGCACTTGGGTCGCTGGTGGTGGGGAGGGTGCGCCAGGGAACAGGAACAGTGGCCGGAACAGTGTGGAGGGATTTCAGGAGCCCGGAAGGTCCTCCTGTGTCTGTCACAGGACACCCAGAGAGGCTGTGTGACCTGCCCAGCGTCGCACAGCCAGAAGGACAGAGTCACATCCACTCAGCAGGACCTACATCCTGTTCTCCCTGTAATTGCTGACTGAACTCTGGATTAAGCAGGCAACTGCCCTGGGGGATGTGGTGATCAGTTGGCCAATCAACAAACACCGAGTGGTTAGTTACAGTGTGTTGTCCCTGGGCTGAGCCCCAGGAACAAGACAAGGACTGAGGCAGGTCCAGGCCAGCCCCTGTGTCTCGTGGGACATCAGTTAAGAAATTGAGGAAACTGGGCCCGTCAGGATGGCTCAGTGATCTAAATCGCCTGCTTAGGAAAGCTTAGGCAGCTGCAGGGACCATGGTTCGATCCCGGCACCACATGCTGCGCCAGCCCTGCCCTCAGGGCAGGCTGAGCCGGCCATAAAGATAAATAAATAAACAAATGAAAGTTCTGAAACAAGAAAAAAAAATTAAAAAAGGAAAGTGAGGAAGCTGTAACACAGATGGATGTTAGAGAATGGCGGTGCACAGCTGTAATCCCAGCCACTTGGGAGGCTGAGGCAGGAGAATCCCAAATCCCAGGCAACTCCTTGTGGGCACCTTAGCAAGGCCCTGTTTCAGAATTTAAAATTGGGGGAGCTGAGTGATAGGTGTGGCAAGCGCATGAGGCCCTGGGCTGCATTGAGAGGGAGAGAGAGAGAACAAGCAGGAGAGGACAGTCTGCAGGTGGATGGAGAGGCCTCTCCAGGAGGGTGACCACCAGCCGAGACCTGAAGGGGAGCTCCCTGGGCTGGAGGGTGGGAGCGGCATGTGCAGAGGTCCACAGGTCAGACAGCTTGGCTCCCTGTCGGGCACTAGGGGTTGAGTCCAGGACCCTTGCACTGAGCCCCACATCCCTGGCTCTTCCTCCCTTCCTCCCTCCCTCCTTCTTTTTTTAAAATTTTGATTCTTTTTTTAAAATTTTGAGATAAGCATTTTTGCCAAGTCATTAAATTTCTCAGGCTGGGCTTTTTTTTTTTTTTTTTTTTTTTTTTTTTTTTTTTTTTTTTTTTTTTTTTTTTTTTTTTTTTTTTTTTTTTTTTTTTTTTTTTTTTTTTACTTTATTTATTTATTTATGTTCTGGCTGGCTCAGCCTGCCCTGGGGATGGGGCTGGCATGGCATGTGGTGCCGGGGTTTGAACCATGGTCCCTGCACTTGCCTAAGGTTGCCTAAGCGGCACATTAGACCACTGAGCTATCTCACCAGCCTCTGGGCTTTATTGTTTAATTTATTTGTAACTTTTTATTTACGTTACAGCAGGCTCAGCCCGTAGTGCCTGGGACTGAACCGCAGTCGCTATGGATGCTTATACTTCCCTAAGCAGGCCCTCTTGCCTGGGCTTTTTTTACTTGTTTTTTTTTTTTTTTTTTTTTTTTTTTTTTTTTTTTTTTTTTTTTTTTTTTCTTTGAGATAGGGTCTCACTATGCAGTTCAGGCTGGCCATGAGCTCACTTTTGTAGCCCAGGCTGGTCTCGAACTCATGCTGATCCTCCTGCCTCAGCCTCCCAAGTGCTGGGATCACAGGCGGGATCACAGGCCAGCGTTTCCAAACCCAGCTGCGTTTGGCATATTTGAGGCTGCTGAGGATGTGGGTGCAGTTGCAACTGAGCAAACCCTGAGAAGAGAGGGGGCACCGCAGAGCAGAGAGGTGGCAGGGAGGGACCTCGGCCGGTCATGGCTGGTAGCAACCGCAGAAGGTTCACGAGTGGAGCAGAAGAGTGGCGTGGTTTCTGATGTCAGAGTCCCAGGGGTTGCCGCAGAGGACAGGGACCGTGAGGGCATGAGCGGCACTGTCGGAGGCTGCGGTGTCACAGGCCACGGCCAGGGAGGAGGCCAGGATCAGAGACCGAGAGGAGGGGAGCTGCACCGGCGCAGAGTGGGGCGGGGCCTGGGAGGAGGGGTCGGGACCTCCGCGGGGAGGGGCCTGGAGGGCAGGGCCGCGGGCCGAGCCACAGCCTGGCAGGGTCCCATCATCTACACGCTGCGGAGCCACCAGGAGTCGCTGGGCACTTGGCACTGGGGCTGCAAGCTGGGTTGGTGTGCACGCCTGGAATCCCAGCACCGGGGAGGCTGAGGCAGGAGGAGCACAGCAAGCGGGAGGCCAGCCCGGGCCACATAGGCAGAGCCTACCTGAAAAGCAAATACAAACAGACCCGAAGCCAGAGAGAACAAGCCATCAGGCGACTGCAGACAGGTGGCCGGAGAGGCAGGAAGTTATCCTCCTGGTGCCCTGAAGGCCGGAAGTCCGAGGCTGTTTTCCTTGGGAGCCCTGGATGGTCCTCCCCGGCTCCTGTCAGTCTCCAGGGGTCCCCCAGCCTCCTCCACTCCTGGCGGGTTGTCGCTACGCCTTCTCTCCTTGTCGCAATATTGTCACATGGCTGTCCTCATAGGCACCCTAGCCTGGCACAGTGACACGTACATGTAAAACCAACTACTTCAGAGGCTGAGGCAGAAGGACTCTAACTTCGAGACCAGACTGGGAAATTTAGGGAGAATGTGTCTTAAAAAAGAAAAACGTGGAATCAGGAAGATAGCTCAGTGGAATGAGTGCTTGCTTGGCAAAGTAGGGTCCTGAGTTCAATCCCAAGTACCACAAAAAAAGGAAAAAGAGAGAGAGGCCAGGGAGATAGCTCCGTGGCACCAGTGCCTGCCTGCCAAGTGCAAGGTCTTGAGTTCACACCCTGGCCCCACCAGAAACAAAAAAGAAAGAAGAAAGAAAAACATTATGTATAGGGGCCTGACGGGATGGCTCAGTGGTCTAAAGCCCCTGCTTGGGAAAGCTTAGGCAGCTGCAGGGACCGCGGTTCAATCCCCGGCACCACATGCTGCACCAGCCCTGTCCTCAGGGCGGGCTGAGCCAGCCATAAAAATGAGTGAATAAACAAACAAAGGTTCTGAAACAAGAAAAATAAATAAATAAAATAAAAATTCTAAAAAAAAAAAAAAAAAAGAAAAACATTATGTATAACTAAAATGCACCAAAGGGGCTGAGGAGATAGCTCAGGAGCACAAGTGCCTGCCCAGCAAGTGCCAGGTCCTGAGTTCAATCCCCAGTTCCACCAAAAAAAAAAAAAAAATAATAATAATAATAATAATAATAATAAAGTAAATAAAAATAAAATGCACCAAAATTTTTTAAAGGAAAAAAATAAAGTATAAAGGACTTGGGATTCAAACCCAAGAAAGAGCCCCCATTCTCCGAATGGCCACTATGGGTTTTGTCCCCTACCCTTTTTCTTTCCCTTTTGTGACAGGGTCTCACTATGCAGCTCAGGTTGGCCTTGAACTCACTTCTGTAGCCCAGGCTGGTCTGGAATTTGCACCGATCCTCCTGCCTCTGGCTCGTGAGTGCTGGGGTCACAGGTGTGCACCACCACACCTGGTTTTGCCTTCTTCTTGTTATTATTATTATTATGGCTGGCTCAGCCTGCCCTGGGGGTGGGGCTGGCGCAGCTCGTGGCGCCGGGGATTGAACCTCGGTCCCTGCAGTTGCCCAAGCTTGCCTAAGCAGGCGCTTTAGACCGCTGAGCCATCTTGCCGGCCCTTGCCTTGTTTTTTTGAGACAGGGTCTTTCTCTGTAGCCTGGGCTGGCCTTGAACCCACAGCAGTCCTGCTGCCCTCACCCCTTTAGCGACGGTGTGACAGGCGTGTACCCCACACACCCAGGTGACTTCTTACCTGCAAAGACCCTGCTTCTAGGCACCATGCCGTTCTGCAGTTCTGTGGGGGTGCTCCAACTCTGGGGGGACACTGTTCACACCAGCTCCATGGCAGGACACTGGCATCAAGCCATTGTCCCCAGGGCAGGAGGGATCCCCTGAGCTGTCCCAGCCAGAACGTGTTGGGGGAGGGGACAAGGTGTCGGGGCAGAGCCGGGCCTGGCCAGGCCAGGCTCTGGCTGCGTGGCAGGCAGCCTGGTCCCCTCGCCACTCGCTCAGGGTCGCCGCAGCCTCAGGGAGCCCTCCCTCCATCTGTCTCCAGTGCCGCCTGCGTGCATTTCTGGCCAGTGCTGCTGGCCTCCTTGCACACTCTTCCTTTCTGCTGCTCCTCGGGTGTGCTGGGGTCCTCCAGGCTCTGCTTCTCCCCTTTGCATTCATTCATTCATTCATTCATTCTATGGTTCAGCAAGCTGAACCCAGGGCCTTTACATTGCCGCATCTTCAGCCTTTAAAAAAGAAATTTGAGCCAGGTGTGGTGGCGCACACCTGGAGTCCTAGCACTTGGGAGGCTGAGGCAGGAGGATCAGTGCAAGTTCGAGACCAGCCTGGGCTATAAAAGTAAGCTCAAGGCCAGCCTCAACTGCATAGCAAGACCCTGTCTCAAAAAGACAAAAAATAAATAAAATAAAATTTGAGAGACAGTCTCAGTCACTAAGCTGCCTAGACCAGGCTCTAGCTTGAAGTCCTCCTGCCTCAGCCTTCTGCATACTGGGGTGACTGCATGCGCCACCACACCCAGCCAGTGTTCCCTGCCCCTAGAGGCTGCCCTGGGCGCCCTAGCTAGAGACCCCATCCCCATCCCGTTTCCTCTTTTTCTGTGTTGTTGTTAGCTTTTTGGGGGGTTGCTAGGGTGGAACCGTGGGCCCCCACCCTTCAGGACACACCTAGCCTCCCCCTCTGGAGAAGGACGCCCCCTCCTGGAGGACACCCGCGGGAGTAGGGGCAGGTGGGAAGGCCCAGACTGCGGGCCTTGGTGGTGACTGGAGAAGGGAACCTTTGGGTGGCTTTCCATGGCTGGCTGGCAGGAACAGGAGTGGTCAGGCCACCTCTGCCTTGGGCCACAGCCCCTGTGCAGGAGGGATAGAGAGGCCCCAGGTGGCTGCAGGTGCCACTTCTGTGAATTTCTATAAAAGCTTCCGCAGGGCAGGGGCTCCAAGGAGGGGTGAATGGGGATCGGGGTGTCTGCCACCACCGGGGCGGTGGCTCTTTCAGTGGTGTGCAAAGGCCTGTGTAAAATTTAACATTCCAGAGGGCCATCCTGATAGCTCAGTGAGCGGGCAGAGCACAGCGGTCGGGATCAATCCCCAGGCGGCCGTGCCAGCCCAGATGGCGACTGAGACTGGGCATGGTGGCGCACGCCTGTAATCCCAGCACTTGGGAGGCTGCAAACAGGAGAGTCACTACAAGTCCGATCTACCTTGTGAAACCCTGTAGAGCCAGTCCTAAATACAGAAACTTGAAGTCCCAGCACTTTGGGAGGTGGAGGCAGGAGGATCACAGTTGGGGGGGGGGGCAAGACCCTGTCTCAAAATAAACAGTAAAAAGAGGTTGGGAGTGAAACTCAGGGCAAAGTCCCTGAGCTCCGTTCCCAGCGCTACGAAAACAAAATGGCATGGGAAGGAAAAAACGGTGACAGGGAGCCAGGGGGTGTGGGGGGTGGTGCAGGCCCCTCTCCTTGCCACCAGGGCCTGACCCATCTGGTCCCTCCCAGGGCCACAGCCTGGCCTCCCAGGCCTCCTCTGGGAGTGGGGAGGGAACCGGTCCCCCGTGCGACCCAGGGCCGTGGACATCACCTGTCCTCTGCAGCCATTCATCCACCCAGTCATTCATTCCAACTGCTTCTGAGCGTGGCCCAGGGAACAAAGCAAAGCTGCCACGGATACACTCGGACTCCCCGACCCAGGCTGAGGCCCAGGGCCAGCAAGAAAACAGAAGGAGTACAGGAGGAGACCAGGAGGGGAGCTCTGGACCCGGGCACAGAGCTGACACGGTCCCCCCAGAGCTGCTGCAGGGACAGGCCTTAGCTAGCACCCAGCTGGATTCAAGGGTGAGCTCCTGAGGCCCATGGGTTCTCTAGGTTTTGGGGGAAGAGGCAGTGTTTTGGGGACCCTCTGGCTGTCATAACCCCAGTTTTCTGGGGCTCCCGACCCCTGCCATTTTACAGTTAGTTGTTTGGGAACTCAGGACTGGGGTCCCTACTGTGAGCAGACGTCTCTTTCCAAAGGTGGCCTCTATTGTTATCAGTAGACACCCCACAAGCCTCCATTCCCCACCTGCCCACCCCCTGTACCCCCAGGCCTTTGTGGGGAAGCATCGGGGTCACTTGGCCAAGTTGTCCTTGTGGAGCACCCAGCCTCCAGGACGCAGGGGTGACGGCGGCTGGAGTTAAAGGATTCAATGTGTGGAGAAAGGCAGAGTATGTAGTAAGGGGTGCCCAGAGCTGTGTCTTTGCTGAGGTCACCCCCATCGTGGTCACGCGGGCGTAGATAGCTTGCGAGACCGAGCACGCGCCGCGAGGGGGGAGGCCCCGAGCAGGCACCCAAGAGCGTGGGATCTTTAAATGTGGGAGGGGCTTTCGGGGTCGATGGGGGCGGAGTCCGCAGCGGCTCGACCAATCAAAGGTGGTGCTCGCGCGGCCCCGCCCCTTGCTCCCTCCCCGCGGGGCGGGCACTCGCCCGCCGCCCCCCCCCCCCGGCCCGGCCCGCACCTAGGGCGGCGGGGGATGCGGCGGCCGCCCCCGGGCCCCGCGCGCCGCCCTACGCCCCGCGCCCCGACCCCGCCCGCGGGACCCCGGCCGCGCGGGACTCTAACGCCTGCGGCGGCGCGTCCGCAGGTATCGATGGGACGGGTACGAGCCCCCAGCCGCAGGCTCGCGGAGTGGGGCGCGCGTGGGCGGAGGGGCGGCGTGAGCAGCCGGGTGAGGATCTGGGACCCCGACCCCACGGGGCTCTGGGTGGATGTGGAGCAGAGTCCCCAAACTCCATGATGAGCAGCTCGCAGGGGAGCCTGACTTGGGGGGCCGCAGGGATAGCGCCCCTATTTCCGACCTAGGATCCCTGGGTCGGGTCAGGCGACCCGGTCTCCTAGGTGAACCCTAAAACCGGGCCCGGTGCCCAGCCTAGCCACTACCTTGGTGCCCTCGAAGGGGCGCTGATGTGCGGGGGCTGATGGCCCGGTTCCTGGACGGGGACCTCAGCAACCACCAGACGGGCTCCCAGGCACCCCGCGGAGCAGGGGCGCAAGGGCAGCGTCGCCCTGAGAGCTGTGACCCACGTGCTGGCCAGGGTCCTCGAGGTCGCCCCTCACCATCCAGGGGACATGTGGCCTAGGGCTGCACTGGCTGGGGACCCGCAGCAGGCCTAATTGCCCTGGAAGTTTCTGCGGCTTCCCGGTGTCCCGCTCCGACCAAGATCCTGGGTGGGGGTGGGAGCCCTGCCTCGGGACTGACAGGCAGGTGACACTTTCTCTTGACCCAGTTCTCAAGGATGGAAAGAGGCAACTGTCACTCAACCTGGCCACCGTGGTGTGCGGTGGCCCTCTGCAGAGCCTTCTCAAAGAAGGCAGGCAGACACAGTGACGACTTTGGTGGTGGGTGGGGACACTCGAGAGTGCCCCCCACAACCCACTGCTTCAGCCTACCGTATTTTACTCTTTCTTTCTTTCTTTCTTTCTTTCTTTCTTTCTTTCTTTCTTCCTTCTTTCAGCCAGGGTTTTATTTTGTAGCCTAGGCTGGTCACAGACTTGTGGGTATCCTCCTGCCTCAGCCTCCTTAGTGCTGAGATCAAGGGCCAGGGGGGCCTGGTTGGCCTCTGCTGTGTGGAAGTGTTCCTTCTTTGGCTTTGGAGAACCTGGCTTGCTTCTTTCTGGTGCTGTGAAGTAGGGAGTGCATATGCGCCCCCCGGGCCCTTGCTTGTCTCTCGGGGGGCCCTGACTTTCTAGGCTCCGTAGAACTTCCTCTTCTGGGTGTCACAGATGCCCCCGCCCCAACCCTTGGGAAAGAGGAATCATGTTCCCAGCCACTCACACCCAAGCACGGCCATCGAGTGTTCCCAGCCCCGGGGGCCTTCACGTGAGCCCCAGGCCCCACCACAAACACCTGGTTCCAAAGCTTCCCCAACATGCAGATCCTGCCTGGGGTTTTCACAGGGACCCCAGCCTGGGCAGGGGACCCCAGCCCATGGCCCAGCTTGCAACAGGGAAGAAGAGGCCCTGAAGGACACTCGCCATACCCCACATGCATACCTGGCCTGGGGGGCCTTTAGAAAAGGGCTGATCTCTCCCCAGAACCTCAGCAGAGCAGTCCCATGTCCCCACGAGGTCAGGGAGGTGGCAGACCCTCACCGTCCCTTGCTGCCAGCCTGCAGGCCCTGGCACCCAGGTAGCCCCTGCCCTTTCCAGCTTGTGACCTTGGCCTAGTGCAGCCCCCTCTGAGCTTTGCCTTCAAGTTTGAAATGGAAATGGGGTTGCCACCTGTCTCCTCGGGTGGCAGAGGGGTGACGGATAACATTTCCCTCCCGGGGCTCCGTCGGTCACCAGGTGGATGCCAGTACAACCCTTGGCCCTCGCCGAGCCGCCTGTCCCATGTCCCCTCCCCCACTGCCTCCCTGCCCAGGGCACCTTAGGACGTGCACTCGAGGCTGAGGGACACAGAAGATAGGCGGCTTGGCGGCCTGGCAGCTGAGTCACCCGAGCTCCCTGGGCCCTGCATCTTGGAAGGTCGTTCCCAGCGGCTCTCGCAGGAATCCCGCAGTGGGAGGCCGGCAGCAGGACGCCCAGGTTCCTCACCCGCTCCATGCCGACCCCCTTGTCCCACAGAGCAGCCGCTCCAGCGGCACTGCTTGGTGGGAGCGGGGTTGGGTGTGTGGACGGAGATCAGAGCGAGGTGGGCAACAGGATGGCCCACACCTGTAATCCCAGCCCATCTGGAGGCTGAGGCAGGAGGATCTCAGGTTGAGGATGACGTGAGCAGTGCAATGTGTGGGATCCTCTGAAGGAGTCAGAAGGGCTGGGGCTGCTCAGGGTGGGGCTCTCCTGGAGCACCCTGGCCTGGCTCCAGCCTTGTCTTCCACAAGCTGGGCTGAAGGCCTGCGTGCCTTCAGGGCATACTGGGTGAGGTCCGTAGAGCTGGGGATCGAACCCAGGTCCCTGCGCCTGACTGCATTTGCCTGAGCCAATGCTTGAACAACAGTGCCAGTCTGCAGGCCCCCCACACTAGCCTGAAAGAAGCCAGGCTTCACACAGCGCCAGGTGCCCAGGTGGGCAGGGCGGGAACCACCGAGAGCACAGTCTCCACTCTGTTCCATGCCAGCTCTGAGCCTCAGTTTCCTCATTGATACTGGCCAAGCATGGCTCCCCCTTTTAGGGCCACAGAACTTGCCTGGGCTGGAGGCAATCTCAGGGCCTCAGTGGTCACTGCCTTGATGTCCATTGGCCATGGCCTGAGTTCACAAGTGCTACCTGTGTGTGTGCATGTGTGTATGCACATGTGTGTGTGCATGTATGTGTGCATGTGTGAGAGTGTGTGCGTGCGTGTGTTGCTGAGAATAGAGCCCAGGGCTTCCACATAGTGTCATCCCCAGCCGCTTTTATTTGTTATTTTAAAACAGTGTCTGGTGCACGCCTGTAATCCCAGCACTTGGGAGGCTGACGCAGGGGGTTTGCTGCAAGTTTGAGACCAGCCTGGGCCACAAAAGTGAGCTCAAGGCCAACTTGAACTGCATAGTGAGACCCTGTCTCAAAAAGACAAAATAAATAAGTAAAATAAGCAAAACGGTTTCTCAGGGCTGGGGATATAGGTCAGCTGTTTAAAGCGCCTGCTGAGCCGGGCGTGGTGGCTCATGCCTGTAATCCCAGCACTCGGGAGGCTGAGGCAGGAGGATCGGTGCGAGTTCGAGACCAGCCTGGGCTACAAAAGTGAGCTCAAGGCCAGCCTCAACTGCGTAGCGAGA